>BCLG01000787.1:7343-48839 GCA_001602295.1 Zoysia matrella
GCGGTGGCCCTCGAGCAGGCCCCCCGCACGGTCATCGGTAAGATGAATCGTATTCATCCGACTTCGGGGTCGGATTTTAATTTGCTGCGTTGCAGGGCTTCGTCGTCAAGCCGCCGATCACGACACCGAGATGCGGTGCCTTGGGCTCCTTCACCGGCGTGTCGAGGGGGTCCGCTCGACCTTGGAGCAGACGATCCGCATCGTCAAGGAGGAGCGCGATCGTCCCTTCGAGCAGGTCGACCTTCTAAAGTCGGAGCGGATCGTACTCCAATCCGAGGTCGAGCAGGCGGTGGCGGAGCTCGAGCGGACGCGCCAGGAGGCCATTGGAGTCCAGGAGGAGCTCTCAGCGGCCCAAGTCCGGAATGAGCTGCTCCGGGAGAGCCTGGACCGGACGGGGCAGGCTGCCGAGGCCGCCGAAAGGGAACGAGACGGTAAGGGTGGACCCCTTTTGACTTTGCTTCGTCGTTCGGAGTTGTTTTGCTGACGGTCTTGAGCGCAGGCTTGGCGGGCGAAGTTCAAACCCTGAGGTCGGCGGGTTTGAGTCTTCTGAAGAAGTTATACTCCAGCGTGCCAGAGGATTCCGTCCCGACGGGGGTCCTCATGCACGCCCTACATCAGCTTTCGGGGGTCGTCGCCGACGTCGTCATGAGGGCGCTGGAGGACGGGTCCGCAATAGCCCAGGCCCTAGCCTGCTCCCATTATCCGGACGCGGACTTCGGCAGGGTCGTCGAGGGCTTTGCATTCGGCTACTCGAATGAGCAGCTGGACGCGCTCTGGGTGGAGATGCAGGAGCCTGGGGCGAAGGCCGTCGCCGACTTCAGGACGGAGGACTTCTTGCCCGAGCGGTTTGGCCGACCCCTCTTTGCTAGTTCCCCTATGTATTGAGTTAGTTTGTAAAAAGTTGTCTCATGTGATGAAAGATATCTATTGAGAAATCATCATTGCACGAATGAATTCGAGTTTTCGACCCCTCTTTGCTAGTTGCGACTGTTTTTCGCGCTCCACTGGGCATCAATTAAACGAACGGGTCGAGTGTAGCTCGTAGGGTCAGGTGTCGGGCCCGATACAGCCTTAGAGCGTCATCGGCTCCCGATCGTAGATAGTATAGCCGCGAGGAGGCTTCGAACGAAAAACGCGCGCGAAGTTTATCGCGTTCGGGGATACCCGCGAGCTCGGCGCGAGCCGGGGATCCGACCCCGAAGAAACAAAATGGGGATTCGACCTCGAAGAAAAAACGAAGCGCGGACTCAAGTTTCCGACCCCTTTCGCTGCATGGCTGTTTTTCGCGTCGCATTGGGCATCAATCAAACGAACGGGTTGAGTATAGCCCGTAGGGTCGGGTGTCGGGCCTGATAAAGCCGTAGAGTGTCATCGGCTCCCGATCGTTGATAGTGTAGCTGCGAGGGGACATCGAACGAAAAACGTGCGCGAAGTTTATCGCGTTCGGGGATCACCCGCGAGCTCGGCGCGGGCCGGGGATCCGACCCCGAAGAAACAAAACGAAGCGAGTTAGCGAAAAAACGGGACGGCGCAAAAGGTCAACGAGGAGCGGTGCCTCGGCACAAAAAATCGAAAAGGTGAGCGAGGTTGGACGTTTCGACGCTCGAAAGGGTGGAGGCAAGTAGTACCCGGGTGCGGGGTGTGGTCGGAACGGCCACGGTTCGCAGCCCAAAAACGATAAACGAGAGTAAGTTGCGAGAACTTAGCTGTTTTTATTAGGTGTAGAACCTTCGGAGGCTCTCGATGTTCAACACGTTCTCGAGCTCTCGGCCATCATCAGTTGCTAACTTGTAAGCATCGAGCCTCAAGACGCGCTTGATTAGAATGGTTCCCTCCCAGGGGGGCGACAGCCTATGCTGGTCGGCTTTCGTTTGTACCCTTCTCAGCACCAGATCTCTCACGTTCAGCGCCCGACCCTTGACGCCCCGAGCGTGCAGTCGACGTAGTTTTTGCTGATACTTGGCGGATCGTAGGAGGGCGACTTCATGCGCCTCTTGCAGCTGGTCGAGAGCGTCTTGCAACGCGTTCTGCGACCTTCCCTCGTCGTAGGCTCGGACTCGCGGAGAGTCCCGGTCGACAGCTTCGCTTCTGCTCCGAACGTCATGAAGAACGGTGTGAACCTGGTGATTCTGTTGGGGGTCGTTCGCAGACCCCAAAGGACTGACGGGAGTTCGCTCACTCATCATCCGACCGCCTGCCTAACGGAGTCGTAAATCCGCGGCTTCAGCCCTTGGAGTATAATTCCGTTGGCCCGCTCGACCTGCCCATTTGTCCTTGGGTGCGCCATGGAGGCGAAGTCCAGGTGAATGTAGTACTCGTCGCAGAATTCTCGAAACTGTCGGCCGGTGAATTGTGCTTCATTGTCGGTGATGATAGAGTTTGAAACCCCAAACCGACAGATGATGTTGCGGATGAAGTCGACCGCCCGGGTTGAAGTGATGTTGGGCATCGGCTTGGCCTCGATCCATTTTGGTGAACTTGTCAACGGCGACAAAAAGATGGGTGAAGCCACTGGGTGCCTTTTTGAATGGTCCGAGGATGTCGAGTCCCCACACAGCGAAGGGCCCAGCGATCGGGATCGTCTGGAGCTCTTTGGCCGGCAGGTGTGTCTGCCGTGCGTAGAAGTGGCAGCCTTGGCAGGATTGGATGAGCTTTTCGGCGTCGGCTACTGCTGTCGACCAGTAGAAACCTTGGCGGAAGGCCTTGCCGACCAGGGTTCTGGGGCTGGCGTGATGACCGCAGACGCCCGAGTGGATGTCGTCGAGCAGGTGTATGCCTTCCTCCTGAGGGATGCAACGCTGAAGTATGCCACTCGCGCTTCGTTTGTAGAGCTCGCGGTCCGAGATGACGTAGGCCTTGGCTTGACGTGCGACCCTCTTGGCTTTGTTGACGTCGGCCGGGAGAGTGCCGTTTTGAAGGTAAACGAAGATATCGTGAGATCAGTCAGGGGCGACGGCCACCACCTCTGCCCTCGGATCTGGGGTCGGCTCACTGCTTGTACCCTCGGTGGGCGGGTCCTCCTTGATCCTGATGGAAGTCTTGGCGAGGACCTCGAGGTAAATGCCGTCAGGGACCGGCTCGCGCTCCAAGCCTAACTTGGCGAGGGCGTCGGCGGCTTCGTTGTCCCGACGTAGAACGTGATAGAGTTCGAGCCCATCGAACTTGTCTTCGAGTTTGCGAACCTCTTGACAGTAGGCCTCCATTTTCTGGTCTCGACAGCTGGAGGTCTTCATGACCTGGTTGATGACTAGCTCGGAATCACCCTTGACGTAGAGTCGCTGAACGCCAAGGGTGATGGCCATTCGTAGGCCGTGGAGCAGGGCCTCATACTCGGCTGCATTGTTGGAGGCGCGAAACTGCAGCTGCAGTACGTAGTGAAACTTGTCTCCCCTCGGGGAGATTAGGACGACCTCGGCCCCTGCGCCCTTGAGCATGCAGGACCCGTTGAAGTACATCGTCCAGTACTCGATCCTGCTGGGGGTCGGTGGTTCCAGAGCCTCGGTCCATTAGGCGACAAAGTCGGCCAGGGCCTGGAACTTAATGGCTTGCCAAGGGACGAAGATGACGTCGAGCCCCATGAGCTCCACGGCCCATGTGGCTATGCGCCCGACCGTGTCTTTGCCGCTGACGATCTCTCCAAGTGGGAAGCCGGTGACCACCTGGATGGAGTGTCTCGTGAAGTAGTGCCGTAGCTTGCAGCTCGTGATGAGGATGGCGTAGATCAGCTTCTTCACCTGGGTGTACTGAGTCTTGGCATCGGCTAGCACTTCGCTGATGAAGTAGACAGGCCATTGAACAGGCAGAGCTCGACCCTCCTCGCTCCGTTCGACGACGAGGACGGTGCTGATGACGTTTGAAGTCGCCGCAATATAGATGAGAAGGGGCTCTCCCAGGATCAGAGACGTGAGGATCGGCGGTGACGAGACCAAGGTCTTGAGCCGTTCGAAGGCTTACTGGGCCTCGGTGGTCCAGGTGAACCGCTCTGCTTTTCGTAGCAGTTGGTAGAAAGGCATCGCTTTCTCCCCGAGCCTTGAGATGAAGCGACTAAGGGCTGCCAAGCACCCAGTCACCCAGTCTGCTTTGCCCGAGGGCACCTCGAAAACTCATTTTTCGGGGTTCAGCTTGATTCCATAGCGCCAGTGGTTCGTGAACATTTCCTCTAGATCTTGAACGAGGTGGGCGGCTCGCCGAGTCTCGATGACGATGTCGTTGACGTAGACCTCTAGATTTTGACCCAGCTGGTCGTGAAAACACTTCTGCATGCAGCGTTGGTACGTGGCGCCGGCGTTCTTGAGCCCGAACGGCATCGTGACGTAGCAGAAGGATCCCAAGGGCGTGATGAAAGACGTGGCCGACCGGTCGGACTCGCGCATGGAAATCTGGTGATATCCAGAGTACGCATCGAGAAAGCTAAGGGTTTCTCACCCGGCGGTGGAGTCCACAACTTGATCGATGCGCGGGAGAGGGAAGGAGTCCTTCGGGCAGGCCTTGTTGAGACTTGTGTAGTCAACGCACGTCCACCATTGCCCAGTTTTCTTTTTGACCATTACAGGGTTGGCCAGCCACTCAAGGTGGTAGACCTCTTGAATAAACTTGGCGTCTAGGAGCTTCGTCAATTCTTCCCCGATGGCCCGGCGCTTCTCGTCGTTGAAACGCCGGAGTCGTTGCTTGACGGGTCGAGAGCCCGCAATGATGTCGAGTGAGTGCTTGGCGACTTCTCTCGGGATGATGGGCATGTCCGTGGGTGCCCAGGCGAAAACGTCCCGATTTCGGATCAGGAAGTCGACGAGCGCGCTTTTCTATTCGCAGGAGAGCGCGGTTCTGACCTTAGCCTTCATGGAGGGGTCGGCGGTGTCGAGCGCCACCTTTTTGGAGTCGTCGGCGGGTTTGAAGGAGATGGAAGACGAGGCCTTAGGGTCAAGCGTCGGGGCCGACCCCTTGGTCCTCAGATCTCGTCCAGCTGGGCCGAGCCAGAACGGGCGGCGGCCAGCTCGAAGCTTTCCTGCTCGCACGCGAGGGCGTGCTGGAAGCGCGACGAGACCGTGATGACGCCCTTGGGGCCGGGCATCTTCAGCTTGAGGTAGACGTAGTTGGGGATGGCCATGAACTTCGCATAGCATGGCTGGCCCAAGATGGCGTGGTAGGCTCCGGTGAAGTCGACCACCTCAAAGGTGAGCGATTCGGTCCGAAAGTTGCTCCGGTCACCGAATGTGACTGGGAGCGTGATCTGCCTAAGGGGCGTTGCGTAGCCCTCGAGGACGACCCCGTTGAACGGAGCGTGGCTCGGGCGGAGGTCGGCCTCTGTCAGCTTCATTGATCTGAAGGCGTCGGCGTGGAGGATGTTGAGGGCGCTCTCTCCATTCATGAAGACCTTCGTCGTACGGAGCCGACGATGGGGTCGATCACCAGTGGGAGGCGCCCGGGTTGTGGAATCTGATCAGGGTGGTCGGCGCGGTCGAAGGTGATCAGGCCTCGGACCACTTGAGGTAGCGGGGGACCGCAGGGTCGGTCACGTTGACCTCCCGCCAGGTCCTCTTGTGTCGTCAGTGTGATTCGTAGTAAGCTACGGGGCCGCCGAAGATCATGAGGCAGTCCTCCGGCTGGAGGAAGGCTACGTCGACGTCGTCCTCACCCCCTTTGGCTCGAGCGTCGGCCTTAGGGGTCGAGGAGTCGTGTTGGAACCCGCTCTTGAAGAACCTCCTTGCCAGGTGGCAATTTCGGAGGGTGTGCTTGACCGACACGGAGTGGTTGGGGCAAGGTCGGTCAAGCATCTTCTCGAAGTGGCCATCATGATTGGCCGACTTCTTGGTCGGGGGTCAGGCCGATCGGTCGGCAGCGGCCACAAAGTCGTCGTCGTGGCATCAGCCCTTCCCCTTCTTGCGGCTCGAACTGCCGCCGCCTCGCTCGTTGCGGCGGTCGGCATGCCGATCGGGGGGTCGATCGCCCCGACGGTCGGTCCCCGACCTCTCGTCTTTCGCCCGGCTTTGGTCAAAGTTGGCATGCACGGCCTCCTCCCCGGTGGCGAAGGTTGTGGCGACGTCGAGAAGGTCCCGGGCCGTCCGAGGGTTCCTTCGGTCCAGCTTGTGGACGAGCGCCTTGGACGTCGTCTCGCAGGTGAAGGCGTTGTTGATGTCGGCATCGCTGATGTCGGGCAACTCATTGCGCTTTCGCGAGAAGCGCTGGATGTAGTCTCAGAGCGACTCGCTAGGCCTCTGCTTGCAATTTTTGAGGCCCCAGGAATTACCTGGGCGCATGTAGGTCCCCTAAAAGTTGCCGACGAAGATGCAGCGCAGGTCGCTCCAGTCCTGGATGCAGCCCTCGGGGAGGTGCTCCAGCCATCCTCGGGCCGAGTCGGTGAGGAAAAGAGGCAGGTACTGAATAGCGAACAAGTCGTCCGCTCCACTGGCCTTGCAAGCGAGGCGGTAGTACTCAAGCCAGTGAGTGGGGTTCGTTTCCCCGTTATACCAATCGATGGTGGTCGGGGAGCGAAATCTCTGCGGGAACGCACGTCGGATGAGCGATCCGAACGCTCTGGGTCCGACCTCGTCAGGGCTGGCGCTCCTGGAGTCGAAGGAGCGGCTTCGGTAGTAACGGTCAAAGGAGCGCCTCCGCCGAGATTCGGCGCGAAGCTCGCTCCTTGTCTGTCGCCGGATGTCAATGGTGCCACGGACGTCGCAGTTGGGGCCGAGCCGCGGGTGGACCGACCCCGCATGGTGTCGAGGGTTTCGTTCCTCAATTCGGCTGTCGTGTGCCTAGCTTCGCCCATCCTGGGATCGGTGGTTGCTTCGTGTCTCTGACTGCTGGGGTTAGAGAGACGCTTCTGGTTGATGAAACGCGCTGCTGAGGTAAAAGCGCACGCGGTCGTACACTTCCCTCAGCGCTGGATCCTCGAGAGCGACGGTCTCGTCGAGGACGCATGTAGCTGCCGCGAGGTTCTCAAGCGGAGCGTCGATGGTCGGCGGCCCCCCAGCTGCGAGCTACTGGTAAGTGTACCGTCCCCGGCCTCGAGCCGCGTCACTAGGACTGGCTATGGCCTTGCCGCGAGGTTCGAGGCTGTAGGTTCGTCCTGAGAGCGATCGAGCCTGGTCTGCGGCGTCCACTGCGGGGCGTGGAGACGGGTTGGCGCTTGGCATGTTGTCGGGAGTCGCTAGTTCCGCGGCCTTGGGGGCGTGGAGAGTAAAGCAGGCCCTCGACGGGTCGTGCCCTAGAACGGCACGGCTCTTCCAGCGTCGCGTAGCGCGCTTCCTGCGCGGCGCCTGAAGACGCAGCTCGCCGCCTTCGTTGGCGACGAAGTTTAGGCTTCCAAAGCGGAAAGCCTGTCCAGAGGTGAAAATGGAGACTCGCCACGACCGGCCATCTCTGGTGATGGCGCCAATGAAGCCCCCAAAGCGAAGGTGGGAGACTAAAGTGTCTCCCATGACGGCAAAGAAGGAGGCCATCGAAAAGGCGAAGCGAGCGCACACCAAGATAATCCCCTTCCTGGCGCGTCAACTGTCGGTGTTCTGACCACCGGCACAGTACGAAATACGATCGTGGGGGTGGTGTGCCTTCGTATTCGATATGGCTTAGTCTACGAAAGACTTAAAGAGTTTTTACGTAGTTCGGGCCACCTCGAACGGTGTAACACCCTACGTCCAGGGGATGATTTATCTCGGTGGAAGAGTACAAGGGGTCGAATTCTCTCTTCGGAAGAGGATCCGGTGCCTAGATCGTGGGTGCTCGATGCACATGTTCGGGGGTTGCTTGCGCGTGAACGGGTACGCGCAAGAGCTTTGGGCTTTTTTTCTTGTCTTCTGTTCTATCGCTCTCCGGGTCTCCCTTTATATAGGGCGGTCCGGAGTTACAAAATGGTGGGCCCTACGCGGTTCTGCTGTCTCGCTGACAGGTGGGTCCTCCACTGACGTCGTCATCATTCGTTTCGCCCATGCGCGGGCATGGCCCGTCGCGTCGTACGTAGCGGCGGGCACTGTAGCGCCTGTCCGGCACTTTAGCGTCAGCCACAGTGCCAGCGGATCTTGTCCGCTGACTCCCGCGGCTCGTCTGGTACTGTAGCTTCGGCTGGAGTGTCGTCGTGGCGATCCTGTCCCGTCCTGTCAGGACGGTTGGCGGTTGGCAACCGGAATAAATACGACATAACGCCGTACCTATCTCCAGGGGTCGGTCCCCAGAGGTCAGCGTCACCGTGCGTCTTAGCGTGGCTGACTTGTCTTTCGTAGATCGTCGCCTTGGGGGTCAGACCGCCCGTTCGTGCGTCGTCCGACCCAAAAACTCCTCCGGGGTCTTGGCTCACGTATACGAGTACGGATCATCAAGTACCCGAGGTACATGATCCTGATATAAGTGAGACAATCTTAATTTATTATCACCACAATAAAATGATCATGAAATTTTTGCTCTAATTGAGTCCACACAAGTATTGAATTAGGTGCAAGAGCAGTAAACCATATAAATGCAATTCTAGATAATGAAAAAGGAAATATTCTAATTTCAGAATGTCATTAGAGCTAGCCTCACCTAATTATGCAAAATATTGACCTACATGCTCCCATGTGGTCTTGCCATCATCTCCATTAAATTTACAAAATCGGGAACTTTAAACCCATGAGGATATGGGAGTGAATCAAAGTGATAAGGATAAAGATTTTGGTAGGAGCGTGCACCAATCCTAGGTTCTACTCCATAATGCTCCCTCAACATGATAGCCAATTGATCACGTAATTGGTCCATAGTCATATGTCCGGTCGTAGGCCGAATAGGTGTTACAATTGGCTTTGGTGATGTGGTATGAATAGTATGAGGGGCACCGTAACAATTCGGGATCGGTCCATAAGGGATTCCTGATCCTTGATGTGGTGGCGCACTATATGCTACATTGTGAGAGTTGGGTATTTGTGTACTTTGGTGATGTAGAGCCAAAGTATATGTAGCATGTGTTACTTGAGGCGACGATAATGTTGATGGCTTATATTTAGTACTATTTTGCATAATGAAAGGATTAGCATCACTAGCATCCTTAGGAATCTAAAGGAATAGCATTAGGGTTTCGACCATCATTAGGATTGGTAAACAAATTAGACATATGCAGTGGTGGATGCATATCCTTAACATTACTAGTACTAGGATCGGCAAATGAGGGTTGTTTCTTAATTTGTTCATTACTAACTTTTAAGAGAATAGATCGAACATGACTTTTCAACTGACCCTCAATTAGTTGTTGTGCTCTATTAGCTATAGATGCACTAACGGCCTGATCTACCATATTAGCAACATCGCCATGAGAGAGAGGAAGGGTAGTCATAGGATCATTCACCTCGGTTTTTTCCTAGACGAGAAGCTTCGATTCTTCGATCTTGATTTTGTCTGTCCTTGTCTTTCGAAAGCATGAGGCATAGAGTCATTGTTGTTCTTCGATGTGGGCTTCAAAGGCTCTATGATCTTTCTCTCCAAGATCTTCAAATGTTCTCCTTGTCGATCTCGGTGTTGGAGCCCATGGTTGGAGTAGATGAATTTGGTCTTTAGATTGACCTGAACTTTCTTCCCAAGCGTAGTCGCCAAAAAAGTGTGTTCACGCCCAAATCAGAGCCTCGGGCCAACACATCACGTGCACGTCCGTGTGTGGAAACGACGGCATCACCTAGGCACCGAATGAACTGCAATACCTAGAAAGTCGAGTTCAGGAGGGATCCGTTGGAGCAAGACCCTCTTAGGGTTGATTGAGGCTCGATCAAGCTAGCCGTATCGCCTTGAAACGTGGTCGAGACGAAGGAATAACATCAAAATAGAGGTCGAGTAAGGGGATTAGAGTTTGCAGAGGTACAAACTGTAAACGTAAATGATAGGATCAATTCAGTTACCTCTTTAATCCGTATTAGGCCTCTTTATACAGAGGTGGGATGGTCTTACCCCATGGAGCCACAGATCTTCTTTATTAAGAAACAAATTAGCTCCGATTTGGAGTAAAAACTACCAAAAATAGACTTCGGTACCAGATACTTCGGCTCTGGCCAAACACTCTGGTGGTTAGAGTCTTCGGCCTTATCGCAGCCTTTTTTGTTAAGACAGTGATTTTCTCGTTCAGTCTTCGATTTAAGTGATCCATATATCTGTTTTGATCGTCTTGGCGAGGGCTACATTTTGAAACCTTTAAATCATAGATTTAGCTTCATATTCATGTTTTTTTAAGCACTTCTTTCCTTCTTTAATTGAATTTAGTTAACTCTTCGAAAATATTTTTCGCGTCCTAAAAAATATGTTGAAAAATAATTCTTACAAAATGATTATTTATAGGACGGAATTTAGATATTTTTGACCATTTTTGGTCAATTAAACCGGAACTTTTGATCTTTTTAGTGTGTAATTTTTGAGTGTCAACGGGCACTTATTTTGAGATGGAGGGAGCAGTTTAGTAATTAGAGCATCTAGAAGCTAAACCACATTTTTGAAGCGATTGATTACAAATGGTTGGTGATTCAACGTGACGTTAGGCCGTCCAAGTCCAAAATCATGACTCCGCCTTCAACACCCAACTTGGCAACTTCGGAAGCGCGAGCGCTCGAGTCGAACACGCCACCTGACCCAGCCTCTGAAGCAAGCCTGAGCCCGGCCCTGGTCCTCACGTGGTCACGCCTGCGCTGTCCACGGCGAGCATCGGACAGCTGTCTAAAATGTCAACGGACTCCCTCTATTCTAAATATAATTATTTCCATATTTGGTCAAAATTAAATTCCATCAATTAAAATAATAATATCTAGAAATTTAAATAATTTCTAATATAAAAAAATTATATATTATGAAAGTATGTTTTTTTAAAAAATCTAGTAACAAGCTTTATATATGATAAAACATGGTTAATTTTAGTATGTTTTTGGTTGGAATGACGAGGGATGAGACGACGTCTTTCAGAGGTAACATCCTTTTAAGGTGTTTGTGTTTAATATTAATAGGAATAGGGATATCCTCTGAGAAATATTTCTTTCATATTTAGTGATATATACTAATTTTTAAAATAATCTCTACTCCTTAAAAGCATAGTTTTTTGTACATACACACGGTAAAATATCTCCAATGAAGATAGGTTAGACTACATGCACACAGAAAATATACCTAGCATTATTTTTTTTTACAAATTTAATGGGTGAAATATTCCCACAGAGACCCCTTATAAATCTAACAGATGAGCTCTTCCGAATCTCCCAGATCTTCGACCCACAGGGATCATTGTTAGTTAACAAAACATACTATACAGAATAAATATATGAGATCTAAGAAAAGTTGTTGGAAAACAAAACATATTATAAATATATTATTTTTAAGTTAATATTTTTCTTAAACCATAGCATTAGCACGGACATTAGGACTAGTAAGCTAAATATCACTATTTTTACTTAGTGAATTTAACTAGTAAAGATGGACTGCTTCATAGCACTGAATTTTGAACAAGGATTCATCGGTATATTGAAGAAATATACCTTACAGCTCGCTTAGTAATTTTGGGGTTAGAAGGGATTAAAGTGAAACGAAGTAGATTAAATACTCACGCAGAGAGCAATGGATTAATTTCCTTCCAATCTCTCTTTAATCAAGTGGATTAAAGAATAGTCGAGCCTTTAGAGGGACGAAATCCCACTCTAAAAATTAGTAAGATGAAGTCATCACCTTTACTAATTGATGTGTATATCATATCTTCTCATGAGGACTTTCATAGCAGGATTTGAACTGCTGAATAGCACCAACTTGTAATGGCTGCCACGACTTTATACGAACTCAATTTGGAGAGCAAGTACTTACTGGAAAGCTCCTCACATCTACTTTCTAATGAATCCATTCCCACCTTTATATGACATTGGTGTCAGTGTCAATTATTATTTTAATACAGAAAATGCTGCATCACTTCAACTTGGACTGTTGGTCCGTGTATCAAGTTAACCCTATTAAAGGCAGGTCCTAGGGTTTGAGGATGGCTCCAACACTCCTTGGTTGTCCTCTACACTATTTAAAGGCCTCAACCGTCGCCAAAAACACTTGGATTTTCTTTTCTTATAGTTTAGGTTTTGTGCAAGTTTGTCATTTTGTTCTTACTTGTTTTTCGATTGCTTGCAGGAATTGAATCTCATGTTCATGTTGATCTTGCTGTTTCGGGGATGTAAATAATCATTTGGAGTTTGTTCTACGATTGCTAAGGCGCGCACTACCTGCTCATTTCTAATTAGATAATGAGGATCGACTCCACGAAATCGATAATTACCCTCTCATTGAAAGATCGGACACCTCAGAACATATCACTAATCAAGCTCATTAGTAAAAAATTGTGGTATTTAGTATATTATTTAGAAAAATAGTATATACTACTAAATATTGAGGGAGTATTTCTCAAAGGATATCCTTGTCCTTTTTAATACTGAAACAAATACATTAAGGTGCTGTTTGGGAATGAGGAAATGGAGGGTAGGATTGGGATTAGAAAATGGAAGGAAAAATCTCCGCCTTTCATTCATCCATCTTTTTAAATTTCAACCATTCATCTATTTCCCAATCCCAAACCCAACTAACATTTTCCACTTACCAAATGCCACCTAAGGCCTTGTTCGGCTACAAGGGAATGGCTGGGAATAAATCTAGGGACAATTGCATCAATGACCCAAGTTAACAAGCTAATTGTATATATGACCTTAGTTTTTAGGGTTTGCGCATTTGACCCTAGTTTTTCAAAATGAAGTTACCGTTTGACCCTGATTTCTAACACCGTTAGCAGCGAGATTTATTAATAATTTAAAAATTGGAAAAATTAATAGATAATGAAGGCCATGGGAAAAGGGTAGAACTACTCTTGCTGTTGAAATTTAAAAAATTATAGTATATTCAAAATGTTGTCAAAACATTCAAATTTTTACTTGAATTACATTCAAAATACATTTAATTATTGATGAATTTTTCTATATGCTACTTAGATTTTTTTTCTACAAAACAGATCAATCATGCAAAATAAATGAAGAAATAGGGTAAATAATGGAAAGGCAAATATGTCTATTTACATAAGACTTAACACCGTTAAGTGGAGATAACAGAGTAGGGTCAATCTTATTGTTCGTTTTAAAAAATCAGGGTCAAATGTGCAAACCCTAAAAAACAAAGTCAAGCATACAATTAGCTTCTCAAGTTGGGTCAATTACGCAATTGGCCCATGAATCTATTATTCTTATCTGGATTTAATTCCTCTCATCCCACTGCAGTCCCCTCCTCTTCCCTCCTAAACTGAACAAGCTCTAAAAAAAGTGGTATCCTTGAACGTCCCATCACTTCTCATCCCTCCCACTAAAAAGGACCCTAATAGTTTAGCGACTTAAGTACATTTTATATATGTTCTGTTCTTTCTTTTTCTTATTATCTATCCATATTCTCATATTCACTCGATTTTTTTCGTGTGCTTCATTGAACACCTATGTTCAGATGGATGACGCACAATGTGTGCACACAGAGATCATGGATCTGGCTGGATAACTGTCGACGATCACTACAAGAAAAATATTTTTTAGCACTAAGGTATTTAGTCACTATATATGTAATAATAGTCATTATAACTATTTTGTCACTAAAAATCTTAGTCACATTTTGATCACTAAAACCTTCTCGCTATATGTATATAGTAACCAACAATTGAACTTATTGGTCACTAAAACTAAACAGCAACTAGAAAACCTTTGGTAACTAAATGAATTTATCAACAATGAGCATATACTTTAGTTACTAAAAATATATGTCTACAATAAAAATTAAATTTTGATCACTATTTATCAATTTTTAATAACCAAATTAAATTACTTGGTGACTAAAGATCCATTTTCTTGTAGTGGATCCTGATCCGTAGGGTTATAGAGAGCTCCGACGGTGATGGGTATGGCGCCTCAAAAATCAACGCAACAGCTTTAACAAGAGGATTGGTTTGGAGCGGGCCCGGGTCTCTCCCGGATCTGAGAGAACTCCCTCCTCCATTAGACACCTGTCAATTCTAATCTCAAAGCAGAGCTTCCGTCAAGCCTCCACTAATCCACGCCTAATAATGTCGTTTCTCTGTTACGGCATGTCTTCCATTAGCAGTAGGAAATCACGAACAATGGCATGAGATCGTGTGCAGCCGTATGAGATTCGCTTCATCCGTTTCGCTTCGTCGCTACGCTTCAACTTCGCGTGATTCCGTATGAGATCCTATGAAGCGGCAACTTCGTCGCTTCACTTCTGTTGTGTTCGACATTCTCAGTGAGGTTCTTGATTATGTAGCACTCAATTGTCCAAGATGTCGATCAAAGTTCTCATCCCAATATTGAGATAACCAATGAGAATTTTAGCTTCGAGGGTGGTAAATCCGAAGGAGTTGCAACAACAGATTCAGAGGTAAATGGAGTATTTTTGTTTGAAGAAGTAATGTTACTAGTTGTTGACAACCAAAATTGCAATATGAAAAACAGGAAGTTTCGGTTTAACAAACCGAAAGTTTTGGTTTTAGCAGCCTCACTATAGCAAAATTAGCTAAGTTCTCATTGGAGTGTCCGGCATGCATGTAACCAGAGTATCCGGCGAGCCTTCTCTGGAACCTAGGTTTTGGCTACCGGAGTATCCAGCCATTTGTCGGAGGTAAAAACTAGAAGTTTCGGTTTTAGTTAAACAGGGTCACTTGGAGCAAAATTATCTACCTCAATGCTAACTTTAATTATTTCACAAGATTGGTGTTTAGACATGTTTTTAAGTTACAAATGAACATATTGACTAATTTTCATAGAAAAAACAAAGAAGTGATTAGAAACGGGAGAAGATGAAGCCCAATTCATGATTTGAAGGTTCCAAGATGTACCCCTCGTTGAGAGGATCAAAACAGATATATGGATGACCTGATTTGAAGCCTGGACGACGGAGTTACGAGGATTTTAAGATGCACGCAGGTTGCCCCAAGAAAACCAAAAGTTCTGGTTTTGCATTCTGGAAGTTCTGGTTTTGCATGTTTTTAGGAAAATGTTTCAAATTTGATTTATTAACAATTTGTTGGAGTCACTGGCTCTCCACGGGACAGACCACCCTACCTCTATATAAAGAGAGGCTCACGGCTGATTGAGGACACCTCAATCTGTCATTCAACAATTTCTTTACATGTTTTATATTTCCAAATTCTAGCCCCTCTCTCAACACCATTTCTCTTCTTCTCCCATCCCGACGGCAGTGAAGACGGTCTAGCTGATCTGACCGAGCCTAGACCAACCCTAGGAAGCTCTTGTCCGCACCGAGTTCCTCCCGGATTCGAGTTTTCAGGTGCTGCTGTAATTCTGCCAAAATCAGAACTTCTGGTTTTCGCGATCTCTCCGTTTTGCTTTTGCACATGGACATGCGCGCATGTGTTGGTCCAATCCAAGCCAACACTAGGTAAAGTAGTATCACAGGTGGATAATCCGTTAGTATATTGTAAAGTTTGTAGTCCATTAGTACTATGCTGCACTAGTTAACAAAATTTGGTTGATCTGATTTAAGCCTTTTCGTAGGTTAATCATCAAACTGCTTCTAATGATTTGTTCCAAAGGTTGGCATGACCTTCAGTTCAGAGGATGATGCCTACAACCTCTAATGCATATGCCAAAAAAATTGGGTTCAGTGTTAAGAAGTGCCATTCTAAATATTGAGTTGATACCATATTATCTTCCAAGTACGACTTTCTTTGTTTTCAAAAAAAAGGTACTACTTTTCTTTGCAGCAATGAAGGTCATAAGAATACTAGTCAGTCAAATCCACCAAAAAGAGAGCATGCTTCAACAAGGTCATGTTGTAATTCTCGTGTTCAATTTTTTATTTCTCAACAAGGTGTTTGGACAGTGCAGAAAGTCATACTTGCTCATAATCATGTCAAGACATATATGCTTAGATCACAACAGTGTATGTCAATTGCTGATGAGAGTATCATTAGCAAGATGAGAGAAGCAGGAGTTAAACCAGCTGAGATATATGACTTTTTTTTCAGCACTGGTCTGGTGGTGCGGATAATGTGCAGTTCTTGAAAATGGATTGCAGTAACTTCATCAGTCATGAGCGCAATACGTACTTGGAACGACAGGATGCGCAATACGTACTTGGAATGACAGGATGCACAAACCCTACTGGAATACTTGAAGAATAAACAAGTTGAAGACCCTTCTTTCTTTCATTCAGTGCAAATTGATAAAGAGACTCATAAAATATGTAATTTCTTCTGAGCAGATGGTCAGGTGATAGCAGATTATGCTTGTTTTGGGGATTACATATGTTTTGACACTACATTTCAAACAAATAAGTCTGAAATGCTATTTGCTCCGATTCTTGGAACAAATCATCACAAGCAAACTGTTTTATTTGGAGTGGCAGTCTTATTTAACGAAAGTACTCACTCATTTGTCTTTCTGTTTGAGACCTTTTTGAAGGCAATGTCTGGGAAGCAACCTAAAACAATATTCACGGATCAGTATGCTGCCATGGAAAATGCAATTAAGATTATGTTACCGAACTCAAGCCACTGTCTGCCTGTGGCATATATACCAGAATGCTGCTAAATATCTCAGTCATGTGCCAATAATCTTTATTTTCTCAAGGAATTTAAAAGTTGCATATATGAAGAGAGATCAGGAACACATTTTAACATGAAGTGGCAAGACTTAGTGACAACTTACAACCTTCAAAATAATATTTGGATGGAAAATTTATATGCACTGTGTGAGAAATGGGCCACTGTGTACCGGCATGATACATTTTGTGCAGACATGACATCCACTCAAAGGTCTGTAGGCATGAATAATGTTTTCAAGAAAACATTTCGTAGAAAACTTTCCATTTCGGAACTCCTGGTAGAATATGACAAATGTGCCGCACACCTTCGTGCAAATTAGTTAATTTAAGACTTCAGATCACGAAACTAGAACCGTTTCTTTGGTTTAAAAACTTGCCATTGTTGAAGACTGCTACTGAATCATACACAAGAAATTTGTATAGTATTTTTGAGGAAGAATTTAGAAATCAGTGTGTTTTGTCATGCACATTGCAAAACCACAATGGAACAACAAGCATATACAAAATAATGTCCATAGATCGAAGCGAGGATGAAGCTACTGTTATCTTTAGTTCAGATGATATGCAGGTGCTATGTTCATGCAAGAAATATGATTCTTTCGGTACGTGCATCAGACAGAGAACTTTCTAAATCTAATTCAATTTATTTTTATTCCTTAGTTTTTAAACTATGCATGTATGCTATGTAAGCATGTCCTACGAGTCTTCAACCACAACGACATCATCACTTTGCCTCCAAAATTCATATTTAGCTGATGGAAAGAGTATGCAAAAAGAAGAAATTTCTCTTGTGATAAACACAAGTCAGACAGCTTATCATCTAAGAGTGCACTTCTCTCCCGAAAAATTATATCAGTTGCATTGAAATGTGCGGTTTCAAAAGAGGATCTTCAGCTTTTCGAGGATGGATTTTGATAAGTTGACTAGAAGTAGATAATTTACTGAGCATGGTAAACTTGAATGTGAATGGGATCCACAATATTTTATGGAGTGTACGAAAGAAGTTGCAGAAACACGCATATCATTCAGAGTGCCGCCACAAAAAAGAGGTCCAACACTGAAAAGAAAGAAAAATGTACTGAATGGAGGAAAGGGAAATGCCACTAAAAATACAAGAAAAAAGGTATGCATATTTACTAGCTATAAATATCTCATTTTTTCTGCCAATTCATTTTCTTCTCTTGTATACATCAGAGAGTCCAGATGCATCAGACAAATTTTCTGTCAGTGTTGGGATAATGATCTGCAAGGCATAGATAAAATGCATTAGTTTCAGGATTAAAGATTAATCACAAAATTAACTAAGAGATAATGCATAACAGAATGACCCAGCATGCAGAGGTGGACCGAGTCTCCAGCGGGGCTGGAGCCAAGTCTCCATGCAAGGTCGTGATCTGTGGCGCCCTACCGATTTTCTGGTTGTGGCCCGACCAATGCATATAAGAAGGGGTGAGGGCTGCCAGAAGAGACACAACCAATCCAGTGCACCAAGAGGGCGTCACTAGACAAGGCAAGCGAAGAGAACAGAAGAGGAGCCCGATCCAATGCACGACAACAGAGATCCACTCGTCATCAAGTGCAATGGATGAGTTTATCACATCAGGACACGGTCAGTCAACTTTATTCCGCACTCATATGATCTGTGTTCATGTTTTAGGCTAACGATCCTAAGGTTTAAGCCCTAATTATCCTACAGTCGGAACTTCACAGCCCAGTGTACATGAACCAAAACTTAATGTTCTCAATTATTCCATGGGTTAACACCTCTTTGTCGGATTATATATATGTTTGGTCCAGGAACAATTCAACTCAAATGCAGTTGATTGTTGCTACGGTGATGACAAACAATATGATGCCGTTTGGAGATAATGCCTTGATGTTTTGTTCCACCAGTAAGCTGAAGGAGTGCCTCCTTCTCGATGCTTACTAAACTTTGATGAATGAACTAGAATATGTGGTGACATTCATGCACTTTGTGCTAAATATTAGTCACTGGTGAATGCACAAATGCTCCCAAAATATTTGTGTGTAGCTTTATTTTTTTATAGCATACAAATGTTAGACACTGGTAACAGTATTCTGAACCCTCAGAATTCTGAAAACTCAGTATTCTGAAAACTCTGGTAAAGTTTCAAAACCATATGTAGAACGATTTGGTATTGTAAATCGTGAGATTGCAAAACAACTAAACAACTCTCTCTCATACGTATGACTGGGCCTTCACATTACCATGGAGGTCCCCGTATGGCTCTTGCATTCCGCACGATCTCATGCGGTTGTTCGCAATCGCCGGCCACTGACGAATGACGTGCGGCCCTAATGGAGAAATGGCATCACTAGACGTAGATTAGTGGCCTAATGGAAATTCTGCTTTGAGATTAAAATTGACAAGTGTCTAATGGAGGAGGGAGGTCTCTCAGATCAACAAGAGACCTGGTCTCTCACAATTCGCTTTCCGGACCCGGGTGGTGGAAAGTTGGGAGCTGTTGGAGAATGTTTTTAGATTTGTCTCTAATAATTTAAGTTGGTGCGAGCTTTTTCTTTTGACAAGCTTTTACAGATGCTATTAGAGGATAAAAATAGCACTATACAAGGTATCTAGATGACCTCTTCATTTTAGCAATTATATCCCCGTATAATCCGCTGCCCACATCTTGCACTACTCCCTCCGGTACCGTAATTGTCACGTTTTGGGCAAGGCTTGAGTTAAATATTGAAAATATAAATTACTCCCTCCAGTTTTATATTATTTACATCATTGACTTCTAACATCAATTTTAACCATTCATTTTTTTCAAAAAAATTGTTCTAATGTCTAAAATTATTAATCATAATTTAAATTTCGCTAATGATAAATCTAATAATAACAAAATTTTACACATTTGAATAAATTTTTTTAGCACGAATAATGGTCAAAGTTGATATTAGATGTCAACAGTATCAATATTTTAAAACCGGAGATAGTACAAAGCTTTAAAATTGTTAAGTTTAAAAATGTGAAAATTATATAAATAGATTTGTCTTTAAAAAGTTCTTTCATAAAATATAAATACATCACTTTTAAATAAAAATTACAGAAAAAATATACAACTCCTTAGTCAAAGTTACATCTTAATACTGTATCGTTGTTCAAAATGTTAAGAAATATGAAATCTGATGGATTAGTTTTACCTATCCTGACTGATGCATCCGCAGATCTGTTGCATTCGCGCCAGGGCGCCCCTGTTGCGTCGCCGATTGGAGATACTCCGCCACCCGTCTGCTTGCCTCATCAAACCCTGCCCGGCCAACAGGGTGCCACCGCTTCTACGCCGGTGACGACCCATACATCGTATCTGTGGCACTGCCGGAGGAAGGCCAGATGCGACGCTCAGGCCATTCTCCACCTGCCAACACCCAGATCCATCCTACCGATGAGTCCCCATCCCCATTTTCACTAGCAAAGCGAGATTAGGTTACCCTGATGCAGCGGCACCAAGGTTAGTGAAAAAAATTTGCACTAAAAAAGCTTCTTATAGCGCATTTTCGATATGAAGAACTACCCAGTTCTAAAATGGGATTCACTATGATTTGATGTGGTTTGCAACAACCTCCAACGTTTAGAAGCAACAATTGCTTTTAGATTCAGCCTTATCAAATAAAAAATTATTTATTCTCAAATATGGCTGCTCTTAGAACCTAGTCCTATGCCAAGGACCTGCTCATTCTTAGTTCCAATTTCACAATGTTTAGAATCTAGTTCCAACTACTTTTTTATTGCTTAGAACCAAGTGTATATACCTACATATCGAAGAAGCCTTACACACATTGAAAATGCCTTAGAGTTGCTTTCAAATTGAGCGTAAGTGCTATAGTGGCAACCCTAAGTGGGGCGCAGGTCTCTAAAAGCATCTCCAGCGTGTGTTTTTGGAGGGTGCTAGCACGAGAGAGAAAGTATTGGTAGAGGTGCTATACATTGAAAGGTGGGTGCTAGGATAGTAACTTTTAGTTATAGGAGCTCCACAAAGCACCTGGTGCTATGCAACAAACATGTGGGGAGGAAGAAAGAAGAAAGAATAAAAAATAGATAAACAACTGTCAGGGGCCGCTCGGTTACTTGGGCACCAAACATTGTAACTCTGGCCCGACCTATATAAGATCGCATCATGGACCCTAGATTGATATACACATTGGTCGGGCATCGCCTTACTCGTTCGATCCCTGGATTGGGCACCGCCTTTGGACGACCAACCCCTAGTACGAGCAAAGATTCTTGATGCTGTGCAGCAAGTAAGGTCTGCTAGACGATGGAGAAAAAAGGTGACTTTGTCTCGCCCACACTCAGGGGCGGAGCTAGAATTTAGCTTCGAGGGGTGCTAATCTTCTTGTTTAGTATCTAAATGAGCTATTTAGTATATAAATTACCAGAGTTTAGTACTTAATATAAGCATGATTTCTAAGCAAGGGGGGTGCTGGAGCGGGGGCAGCACCCCCCTGGATCCGCCCCTGCCCACACTAGACAAAGGACAGAGACGAGGACGACGAAACAATGACCTGGCACTTAGAAGTTGTCAGCGTAACAAGTCCAGATGCTCGCGGTCCCAACCGTTAGGGGCCGCTCTATATAAGGTCGTGTTAGGGACCCTAGATCGATATATGCATTGGTCAAGATAGCACAAACAGGCACCATGATCATCTGGACCAAATCACATTCAACATCCCTCAAAAGACCTAGAGTTCTTGCTCAAGCAAGAACCCTAGCTCCATTGTAACCCTCTTCGATCAAACTCTACAATCTACTCAACCTCACTCTTGGACGTAAGTATTACGCCTTTGCAATAGTCCGAACTATGCTAAAATCTCTTGAGTCTTCCCTAGACTAAGTCATCTCAATGAGAAGTACGAATAAACCTCTCTCCGATACATAAATTCTACTGTCCAGCGATACGAAACACTGACAGTTGGATTGGAATGCAAACCTGCGAGTAATTCTTGTTGCTGATGCTAGTTGTAGTGCTCCATTCAGCAGATTCCAAATCGTCCACTTCAGCTCCAAAATTTCTTGGATGATTGGTGTTCCTTTCATTTCTAAATCGTTGTCATTATTAATTTCTAACTTCAACTTTGATTATTTATTTTCTTCAAAATAGTTTGAAGAATATTATTTTAGTTCTTCCTAAGTACGGTTCGACAAAATGGTACCCACATATTGTGAACTTCTCCAAAACGATACTCATTTCACGTACTCATCTCTATAATAGTAGTATTCAGAGGGATTTAAACTCATTTTCAGTTTCATTTTGAATTTTATTGTAAGGCCAATGAATTAAAGCTCAACTCCCATATACATATACCAACTTAAATAGTTAAAGACTTAAAGTATAGTAACTTTGGATTATTTTTTTCGCGAAACGAGGAAGACAACCTAAGCGGGTTGTTATATAAGTGTAACCCACGCAACATATGCGTAGGCATGAGCCATGTTTGGCTTAAGCTGTTACATTTATCTTCCCATACATTAAACTGCCCCTCGGTTTTTTTACTAGATTCAATCGAACGAACTTTGTTCCATTTCTTTGAGTCGTCTGTTAGGATCTACATGGCGGCAGCTGTCCATCGCCCCAACCATGGCGACAATAAACCTATGGGCTTGATCACCCTGCGTAGGAAAAAAACGGACGTGTGGTCAAGTTCGCCTAGCAGCGCCGTCGCCAGAAAACGAATCAATTTGATCGTGCGAAGGAAAGAAAAGGGTTAGGGCTAAATCGAAATGCTACTGAAAATGAGTTTAAATTCCTCTAAATATTATTATAGTAATGAGTACACTATATGAGTATCGATTCAGAGAGTATACGAATCAATTTGTCGAACCACACTAAAGGAGTATTATTAAAATAGCAAAAAAAGAAAACTCCCTTAGACACTGCCCTAGCTTCCACAATTGTAGACGCTGCCCTTTCACACAAGTACCCGGGAGAATCAGCTCCAAGTGCAATTTTCTAGGAGATGCAAGAACAAAAGTTCGCTAGTTAAAAAGAACGAAACCGGAACCACTAATCCAAAATCGCACGCTGATGCAACAATTAACTGAGTTCACATAAGCAGCATTATACAGAGCATATGACTACAACTTATTATTCCCGCATCCAAAGAGGAGGTCATGCTTGCGCATGCCCAATCAGGTTCGTACATGCTTTGTCCATTGCAACGCACCTCTATAACCACAGCTATAGCTATCAGGGCACATTACTCGAACGGAATCGAACCTCCAGAAGTGAGTCGGTACATTATACATATGTTTAAATAAGAAAGGTGTGTCCTGTTTCCATCGGGAAATGATCAACCTGAACAGGCAAGAACTTTTTCCTGCCTGGATGCAAATACATGTTGAAGCAAGCTCCGGTATGTAAAGCTCGAAGGTGAGGTAAAAGCGCAAAAGATCTGTACAGCTTCAGCTTCTGAAATGTTGTTGCAGATAATTAATCAAGTCAGGAATGAGGAGCAGCATGAACATGGCACCGAGGATGGCCTAGGATGCCTCTCTCTCGGTGATTCTTTCACCAGGGGGTGTTTGTGGGGAATCTGAATGTGAGGGTACATGTGCCAGCATACGTCGAGTAGTTGGGGCCTCACTAGTCGGTGATGAAGCATGGCCATAGATGACCTGTTCCATCGGATGATCAAATTTGCAATTTGGGCCAAACTTGCAGATTCCATAGCGAGAATAGAAAGTGCAGATGGGCTCTCCCTGTAAAGCAGGAACATATGTTTTAAGCAACATTGATCACCTATTATGGTCAGTTTACAATGAACCAAAAAAATCATGTCATTGGCTCCATAGCTTAAGAACTACGGAGTAGATCAACAACAATGCCGTTTAGTCCCAAGAATGTTGGGATCCAATATAAGGTCCAAAGAAAAGTAAAAGAACAAAAAGGATAAAAAAAGGCATGGGAAGAAGTGATAGAACAAAAGGTTATGCTGAAAAAAAAAAAGGTGAAGCTAATAGCCAAAAATCATGGTTCTGCACATGGTTTGCTAGTTCCACGCTCTCCTATCCATCGATACTGAGACAGTAAATAATGGAACCAGTGACAGGGTAAGAACAAAACACCATGATACTATTGCCCAGGGTTCTGAAAGCATGTGGTTACACTGAAACTAGAAGAGATTAAACTAGAAATCGGGCATGGATATAATTGGAGAAACATCCTGCAGCCATACCAATCTACATCATAGAGGGATTTATAGCCATACGTCTTAGAGTATGAAAAAATGGAGTCCAACTGTCCAAGATAGTCAATCTAACCGATAGACATTCTAGATACATGTAACTTTACAAACTCTTACCGGGCGAAGTGGTAGTCCAATTGAACTCAACGCACAATTGGGAGCAGGAATTGTTCGATCTTTTGGATGATGGAATTTGCATACAGCACCAAACTTACAGTCGCCGGTTTTCATATAAAATTGGCATTCTGGTTGGTCAGGTCTATCTGGAAATACATTCTCCCTTGGCATCGCATAAAGTCCCACAGGAACAGAACCAGCTTGATATGATGAAAACATTCCCTGATCAACCGTGCCAGATGTTTCACTCCGTCGTGAGCCAGTATAGTATTGGGCTCCTCCAGATGTTCGTTGTTGGTCATCAGAGGACGACGAGCCAATCTGAGCCTAAATACATAAAAAAATAACCAGTGAACGATAGCTAACATGGAAAAAGTAATTGATCATCCAAGTACAAACTACAAGCAATTTCTATGTAAATAGTATAAATGTATAATTGCCTTTTCAGTTATGGTTAGGACAAAAGCAATAGAAAATTATAAAAAATGCAGCAACCACAGCCCTATGTTTAAAATAACTTTTAAAATTTTTGAATTGATTACTACCTGTTTGATGCAGGATAAAAATGGAATGTGTAACCTAACACATAACATGATGAAATTTGAACTCATAGTCAAATTAATGTCATCTCAGCAATTAATATCAGCATACCATATAAGAGACACTTAAGTGAGAAGAGATGATGGTGACTGAAGGCTACATTAGCGGCATTAGTATTAGTTACTAGGGTTGATGATGATTAGGTGCCACATCAGTGTTAGAATTAATATGATCTATCACTCTATCAGATACAATTGATGACATGGCTGATGTGCATAAGAACTAAAGTGGGTTACTGTGTGGAAAAAAAATGTTTTTCCCCTTAAATCTATAAAATTAAACAATTCCCTTAATTTGCATGACTAACAAAAAGATAACTGGAGGAGCTAGCATAAACAAAATACATAGTAGTCATGTATTAATATAGCACACTTATAATATTGTTGATCCTCCTTCGGGTCAACTATGTCCCGAGTCATACTGGAACACTAGTACCAATTGAACCATTTGGCTTATTGACTGCCGATAAGTGCACATTGAATGCAAAAATCTTTTTCCCATGTACATATTATCAAAAACATTTGTGACAAAATTTGCGACCACTAACATTGAATTCTCAATAAACTATGTACAATATAATCATGAAGTAAAATATGCACTTCTCAGATGAAGTTAAAATAGATGAAGTCATGGAACATACAGCATATGGATTCCACCCTGGAACCGGAACAAGCCCCGGAGGAACAATTACTTGCGCATAACTTGAATGCCCTGACCACCTTGGGCTCGCAATGAAAGAGCCAGATCTAGACAAGGGCCAGCTTGTTACAGCCCCTTGGTAAGGATGGTGGCCAGGAGAGGTTGCAGCCTGTCCAGGTGAATAAACAGAACCACGTAACGCAACCATCGCGTTAGACAGTTCTGGATGGTGAAATTTACATGTCATCCCGAACTTGCACTGGCCAGTTCTTATGTAATAAGCACATTCCTTTTCATTCTGCATTAATAAAATTCAAATAAATAGAATTAGTCTTGCAGACTAGTTGAGAGGAACATGACACTATTTGAACTAGCCAAGAGTATCATGAGTAATTGCTGCTGACAATCGAAATTCAGAACAAACCGGCCGAAGCGGGTAGCCCAATGAATTCCACTGAACTCGATTTGCCATTCCAGCCTTTTCTCGAGGGTGGTGAAACTTGCAGGTCGCTCCAAATTTGCATGTGCCAGTCTTTAGATAGTACTGGAAAAGAATAGGGAATGTGATAACAAAAATAATAAAGTAACTCACTGAAGAACAATGATGTAATCATGCATTCCCAAAAACATGGTATGCTAACATAGAGAAAAAGTACCAGCAAGTAGATAATAATGGCCGAGACCATTCAAACAAAACAGTCCATAGAACTTTTCAATTACCCAATTAATTGTTGTTACTCTGAATAAGAGTCATTCTACTGAAATTTGTTTTATGTATATGTTGGAAGGTGGGTTCATTCGGGTTCATTCGGAGATTATACTAAAAGGAGGTGGGAGGCCGGGGCGTAGCTCCCAGCGATGGCGAGTTGGAGGCGCCGTTCTGGTCGGCGCCTCCCTGTGCACGCACAAGGGAAGAGGGACAGGGTGACCTGGGGAGATTACTCAATCTCCGGATGGATTTTATTCATAGCTTAGCATAGCCTTTTATAGCCTCAAACCCTAACAACTTTGGAACTAACTTTAACTATCCGATCCAATAATCTAGGGATTCGGATTCAAACTAAACAAATGATCCTAAAAAGAAGGGGGAGGCGCCGGCTCTCAGCCGCGCCCCCTTATCCAGTTGCGCGCCGCCTTATCCACAGCGGCGTCACTGGTACACCTAGCCCACTATAACATCTCTCCCTCCGTTGAAAAACAGCTCGTTCTCGAGCTGAAAGTCAGGGAATGATGTCCGAAACTCCACCAAGGGCTCTCAGGAGGCTTCTGCTTCCGGCAGTCTCTCCCACTGAATGAGGACGTGCCAGACACCACGGCGGAGTTGAGCACGCACCGCACGAACTGGCTTCTGCAGGAGTCTTCCTGAACGTCGGGGCGGTAGTGCTGGAGTAGTTTCCGGCAGTGTTCCATGGAACGGTTTTAGGACGCCCACATGGAACACATCATGGATGCGGGCGCCCTCCTGGAGGTGGAGGTGGTACGCGACGTCGCCCACGCGTTCAACCACCTGGAATGGCCCCGCGAACCGGGGCTCAGCTTAGAGCGTGTCTCGGGAACCAGGTACTGAGCCGGTCGGTGGAGAAGGCAAAGCCACACCCAGTCATTGACCTCAAAAACCAACGGCCTATAGTGACTGTCATAGGTCCGCTTGGCGTATTCCTGGGCTTAGAGGTGTTCCCGGACCTCCGCACGGAAGGCGTCGCGGTCTTGAAGTAGTGAGTCGGCTGTATCGGTCCGAGCGAAGCCAGCGGTATATGGAAGTAGTGTTGGCGGTGGCCTTCCATAAACCACCTGAAACGGAGTCATACGGAGGGCTGAGTGGTAGGACGTGTTGTAGCAGTACTCCGCCCATGGGAGCTAGTCGACCCACGCGTGCGGTCGATCTCCTGTGATGCAACGTAAATACATTGCAATTGTCTTGTTGACAGCCTCGAACTGTCCGTCAGTCTGGGGTGGAAGGCGGTGCTCATGTGGAGTTCAACTCCAGCCAACTTGAACAGATCGTGCCAAATATTGCCAGTGAAGACCGGGTCTCGGTCATTGACAATGGAAGTGGGAAAACCGTGGAGCCGTACAATGTCGTTGAAGAAGGCTCGCACTACCGTCGTGGCTGTATAGGGGTGCCCCAGGGTGATGAAGTGGGCGTACTTGAAGAAGCGGTCCACGACGGTCAAGATGACACTTTTGCCATGGACACGCGGCAGCCCCTCAATGAAGTCAAGTGAGATGTCGGCCCACACTTGGGACGGCACCTCAAGGGGCTGCAGCAGCCCTGTAGGTTGCAGTGCCTCCGTCTTGTTCCGCTGGCACGTGGTGCACGAGCGGACGAACTCCCGTACCTGGGCGCGGTCCCGCTCGAGGAAGAAATCTGCACTTAGCCGCTGCAGTGTCTTCTATATTCCTTCATGACCGGTGGTGTGCGATCTGAAGGACCTCTAGGAGCCATCGAGATGTTGCTGGAATGTACACCCGGGAGCCGTGAAGGACAAGGCCGTCCTGGACGCACCATGGCGCTTGTATCCGCCACCACGCTGTCCAGGAACGCCCGGAGCTCCGTGTCTTCCTGCAACTCACGACGGAGGTCGTCGAAGAGTTGGAATGAGGGACCGGACAGAACAGCGAGGTACTCGGCCTGGTCCGCCTCCCGGCGAGAAAGTGCATCTGCCACCGTGTTCAAGCGCCAGGGGCGGAATTCGACTGCAAAATCAAATCCAAAAGGCTTACTGATCCAATGGTGCTGCGGTACTGTCGAGAGGCGCTGATCCAGCATGAACTTCAAAGCGTAGTGGTCCGTGCGAATGACGAACCGGCGCCCCCACATGTACGGTCGCCAATGACGAACGGCCTGTACCAGACTGATCAATTCGCGTTCATATACCGCGATCTTTAGGTGGCGCGGTGCGAACTGGCGGTTGAAGAAGGACAGCGCGCCCTCCCCTTGGTGCAGGACGGCCCCGAACCCAATGCTCGAGGCATCGCAGTCCTGGATGAACGGCTTTGTGAAATCCGCAGTTGGAGGACTGGTGATGCTGCTAGCACCTGTTTAAGGGCGAGGAAAGCCTCCGTGGCTGCTGGGGACCACGTAAAGCCATCCTTTCGAGGCAGCTGGGTGAGAGGGGCTGCAATGGTGCTGAAGTTGCGAATGAATTGACGATAGTATCCTGCCACACCGAGAAATCCGCGGAAGCCACGTGTGGACTTCGGCTGTGGCCAGGACACCACCGCCTCCACCTTATCGCCTTCCAATGGCGACGCCCGCCTCTGAGATGATGTGGCCAAGGTACGCCACAGTAGCTGTGGCGAAGGAGCACTTGGAGCGCTTGATGCACAGCTTGTGCTCGCGCAAGGCGGTGAAAACGGCCCGAATGTGTTGCAGGTGCTCCGACCAGGACGAGCTGTAAATCAGGATGTCATCGAAGAACACCAAGACAAACTTATGGAGGAATGGGCGCAGCACGCCATTCATGAGGCTTTGGAATGTCGTCGAAGCATTTGTGAGACTGTACGGCATCACTAAGAACTCAAAGTGTCCGTGGTGAGTGCGTGTTGATACCCAAAAATGAGGGCCACCGGAATGTCCGACACGTTGCTGAAGTGTCCGATGAGCCCTCTCGGGTTTGGGGCGTCTGGCCCACCGGAATGTACGGTATAGTACTTAAGTGTCCGGTAGACCCTCTCGGGTTAGAGCACTTAGCCCACCAGAGTGTCCGGCATCACACCAAAATGTCCAGCAAGTCGTCTCGGTTTGGGGCATGAAACCGACTGGAGTGTCCGGCACAATGTCAGACTGTTCGGTGAGCCCTCTCGGGTTTTCGGATTTACACGACGGACACTTCGGCATTCTACCAGAGACTCCGGTCACCGGAGTATCCAGCACTTTACCGGACACTCCGGTAGTGTCGATTTAAGAAAGTTTTAAGCAGATTGATTTTTATTTCTTTCTTAACTTGAAGGATCCGTTGCCTTACGGAATAAGACAATCTCACCTCTATAAAACAGAGACCTTTGACCGGTTGAGGATTATCCCAATCGAACCTATCATTTGGCTTATGTTTTTCGTTCTCTCTAAACCCTACTCCCCTTACTCGTCCCCTGTGCTGTTCTTTCTTCGTCTCGACGACGACCGAAGACAATCCGACTGACTTGACCGAGCCCGAATCACCTCTAAGACGATCCTCCTTCAACAGAGTTCCTTCTGAGACGGAGTTGTCTAGGTGCTGTCTAAACCCAGCGTTGAAGAAACGCCGGTGTTCCCGCACACAGACGTGCGAGCAGTGTGTTGGCTCGGACCTGATTTCAGCGTCAACACACTTTTTACGACTTCGCTGGGAAACGAGTGATTCCGGTTGCACAAACCAAATCGTCGTTTTCCACCACGAACTTCGAGATCTCCATGACGACCATTGTCACGCCATCTTTAGAGAAGTTGACCGAAGAGGCGCGCAAGGCGGGCCGGGAGGCCTTCGAAGAGGTGCGCAAGGCACGGAAAGAGCTGAAGCTGCAAGAGTACTTGACGTGTTTCAAAAAAGACCGCAAAAGCGCGATCTCAAGTGAAAGAGTCCGTTCTTCCGATCGTCATTGACGACGCGACCATGAGTGCTGCCAATGTAAGGACATCTTCGGACTCTCTCGTTACTTTTGAATACATTTCGTATTACTTTGCCGATCTAAAAATAGTGTTGACTAATGATATGCAATACATGATAAAAAAACTTGTTTAAGTCTAATATTAGTATTGCATCGTCTTCTCATGTTACACATGTAGGTCCTACTACTAGTATATCGCCGACTACCTCTAGTGTAAAACAAGCTCTGTATGGCATGCCGTTGAACTCATTTAGTGGACAATCTAGTTTTTCGACTCATGTGCAAACTAATGCTTTGGCAGTGTCTTCCACTAGCGTAGAGCCAATCGCTAGCATTCTCAATCCGGCCACGAGCCGATTGAATGAATTGGCTAATTTTGTTTCTCTTTACCGTACCGTCGCATATAACACACCACTTATCCCACCGAGCAGTACGGGTATCTCTCATGGCCTCGTTCCTAATGAACTATTTACTGTCATGAAAACGAGTATGCCAACATATTAAATAGGACTTTCACTAGGCCACCTATTGCCAACATAGAGAAGTGTATGGCACGTATTAAATAGGACTTGAGTAAACAATTTCGTGAAACGTTAAAGGTAGACCTCAATGGAAGAGACCGGATTTACCAAAAACCATACCCCGCATATTTTGATTCGCTCCCTTATCCTAGCGGATGGCGTGTGCCGACTTCGTCAAATTTAATGGTGAAGATAGTAAAACCACTTGGAAACATGTTATCCAATATGTAGCGCAACTAAGAGAATGGGTTTTAGTGAAGCTTTAAAAGTAGTTTTCTTTATCACTAGCGAAACCGTTTTCTCGTGGTTTTTCTCATTGTCCCCGGGTTCCATCTACACGTAAGTCTTTAAAGCGTAAATTTCATAACCACTTTTATTCCGGAGACAATGAATTGAAGTTGTCACATTTGACATCGGTTCAGCAGGGAAAAGATGAACCCGTCATTGATTATCTTCGATGGTTTGAAGATGTTAAGAACCAATGCTTTAATTTAAGAATCTCTAGAAAAAATTTAGTCGACCGAGCTTTTAGTTGTTTACGGTCGCATCATAGAAAAAAGTTAGAGGGGCACGACTTTCTCACGCTCACCCACCTCCAACAAAAGGCTTCAGCTCAAAAAGCCGAAGCAAAGAAATAAAACATGATTATAAGACCCGTCACAGCGTGCACGTCGTGGAATATAATTCGGATAGCTCCGATGATGATTCCAATGATATTTTGGTTGCCGAGTTCGTTTGGTCACCGAAGGCCAAATCATTTGCTTGTTATTCGCTCAAACCGGTTTATAAGAATCGAAAAGACGATATAAAATACACCTTTGATGTAGCTAAATGTGAGAAAATATTTAATGAGTTGCACAAAGGTGAATACATTAGGATTGCATATACTTTGCCACCATCGAATAAGATTAAGCGTAAGGCATATTGTAAATGACATAACTCTTATTCTCATGCTACTAATAATTGAAATGTTTTTCATCGACAGATTCAATCGGCCTTTAATGAGGGACGATTGAGTTTTAAAGAGATGCAGATCGACAAGCATCCCTCCTCCGTCAATACTCTAGAGCTCAACCCCAAAGTATTGATTCGGTCTCATTAAACCGATACAACTAAGGGGAAGAACGTGATCACTGAAGAGGAGATGTCTATTTCTCCGAGTGAGAAAGAGGCCTCTAGGAAGGTGGTGCTCGAGAACTTTCCCAATGGTCAAGAGTCTGTCAAAGTCTAAATCCAAGGCTCGAGACCCGGGGGCAAGGTCCATAGCTCAAGATGATAAAGCCAAAAAATTTGAAGGTGGGCAAGTGAAAAATAAACCAAGGCAAAACCACGGACCAGAAGATGAGGCCCAAAAGCGCATTCGACCGTTTCATAGCTAAGTACAAGAACCAGAAGACCGATTTGAACAATCGGTCTGCGAAGCGACCAAGGTCACCACCGAGAAAAGGCAGCTCACCTAGAAATGAGATGAAGCCAACCATGGATGTTCGTGGGTCTCCTCCTCCTCTACATAGATTCGGAGTGCCACCTCTATAGTTCTATCTTATACCTTGCCCACCGTTCCCGATGTGACATCTATACATATATAGGACCATGGATGCCGATGCCACCGATGCCCGTTCCACTGATGTCATACCCGCCATTTTATCTGGGATGAAATGGACGAAGGGGAGATGTTTTCACAAAGCTCTCCAGCCTTATTCCGGATCGAACGAAATCTCGACCGATCAAGGTTCAAGAGAGGCTCCACCACTGTGTCTAAGCGGGAGTGACGCCCGAAGCAAGGTAATAAATCTGCACCTTCTACTTTTGTTCATTAAGAGAGCGCATTCGAAGGTGTCGTGAAAATCGGCACAACCGATTCAATATCGAGAGTCTTCATGTGACCGATCATTTTGGATGATCCGATCAAAAAGACCAACCATGATTATGAAGCTAGCAGCAGCGAAAACTTCCCCAAGTACACGCAACCAAGGTGGTGCCCACCTGGCTCGATCTACACTCAAAAGAGGAAACTCCGGTGACTACTCCGAAGGCACTAAGCTTGCCTGACGCCATTTTGAGAGAGGACTTTACAACGCCTTCGCCCACGAGAGATATCAATATGTCTGAGTTCGACGACGACGACCTATTGTACTACGAGGCTGCATCGTCTCGAGAAGGTATGGACGTTAACACCATTTGTTTAGCCCTTTCCGATTATTCACTTGTAGATGAAGAAGAAGTCATAGCACAATTCGACTTTGGACCAAAATGTGCTATTTTGGAGAAGCCCGAGGAATCGGAGGACCATTTGAACCCCTCTATGTGAGAGGTCACATTAATGCCACATTGATTTCTCGTATGCTTGTAGATGGCGGTGTGATTGTTAATCTAATGTCATATTTTTTGTTTAACAAGCTAGGTAAAGCCGATGACGAACTAATCCGGACCAACATGACTTTAAACGGTGAGAGAGGAGACCCTATCGAGACTAAAAGGGTCGCTTTTATGGAGCTCACCGTTAAGAGCAAGACCATAGTTGTCGCTTTATTTGTTGCTGATGTGCGCGGTAGTTATAGCTTGATCTTAGGGCGTGATTGGATTTATACCAATAAATGTGTCCTCTCTACATTGCATCAATTTTTAATATAATGGGTTGATGATGATGTAGAAGTTATTCATACGGATGCATCGGCTTGTGTTGCTATGGTCGAATCTTCTTTGCCGCATGACACCGTCAAGTGCTTGATCGGTTTAGACTTGACGAATTATCATTTTTTTAGTGTAACTAGAGATGGTTTTGTATCTATCAATGTAAAACCGATGAAAAATCGGCTCAACTATATAATGTGATTTAATGGAGTCCAATTTAAATGTGTTGCAAAAAAGAGTGAAACACTATCGGTCCAACATGAACGATATGTGTGAAGCTGTAGAGGAAATAGAAGACATCGACCGATCCTCTTGAGAAGATAAACCTTGGCAGCAATGACAATCCTAAGCCGACTTATATAAACAAAAATCTGAAAGCCGATTATAAGATGAAGTTAATTGGTTTATTAAAAGAATATTTGGACTGTTTTGCATGGTCTTATAATGAAATGCCGGGTTGAGTCGTGAGCTAGTTGAGCATCAGCTTCTAATAAAATCTGGTTTTAAACATTTTAAGCAACCAATGAGGAGGTTTAACCCGAATATACATAATCAGATCAAAGAGAAAATTAACCGATTACTTAATGCGAAATTTATAAGACCTTGCAGGTATGCGGAGTGAATATCCAACATCGTGCTGGTGGAAAAAAAGAACATCAGTAAAATTAGAGTTTGCATTGATTTCAGAAATTTGAACAGAACCACTTCTAAAGATGAATATCCTATGCTTATAGCCGATACGTTGATTAATGATGCTTCCGGCTATAGAGTTATTAGTTTTTTTAATAGTTATGCGGGATATAATCAAATCTTCATAGCCGAAGAAGATATGTCGAAAACTGCTTTTAAGTGTCTCGGTTTTATAGGATTATTTAAGTGAGTTGTCATGACTTTAGGTTAAAGAAAGTGGGTGCCGCGTATAAAAAGGCATGAATTTTATCTTTCATGATTTGGTTGGTGTCATCATAGAGGTTTATATAAATGATGTAATAATTCAATCGGCCGCTTTAGATTCTCATTTGGTCGATTTGCAACTCACTTTAGACCGAATGCGTTGTTTCGGTTTAAAAATGAACCCGCTTAAATGTGCTTTTGGTGTATCAGTTGAAAAAAATTTAGGCTTCAGCATTCATGAAAAGAACATAGAGGTAGATCCTAAGAAGATAGAGGCAATTAGGAATGTGCACGCGCAGAAGTGTAAGAGAGTTGCAAAGCTTTTTAGTAAAAGTGAATTACTTGAGGCGATTCGTATCCAACTTGTCGAGAAAGATTAATGCATTTACTCATATTCTTGGGCTAAGGAATAAAGCCGGAATTGCTTGAGGGGCAAAACAGCAAAAAGCTTTTGAGAGGATTAAAGAATACTTGTCTTCGCCACTAGTTCTTAGGGCGCCTAAGGGGAGAGCCCCTTTCCGTCTCTACATAGCGGCAGAAGATGATGTCGTTGGTACTGTTGTGACGCAAGAAGCTAAAGGGAAGAAGTTCGTGATCACATATGTAAGCCGAACTGTTGATGGATGCTATCTAGTACTTGTGTGGTTGCTTGTCAAACAGATGTGATTAAACATATGTTGCATAAGCCGATTTCTAGTGGTAGGCCTGGTAAATGAGCTTATGCATTGATTGAATATGATTTGGCTTATAAATCGTTTAAATCCATGAAAGGCCAAATTGTTGCTAATTTTATTGTTTAACATTGAATTGATTTTGAGCACGATCTAGATGTTGGTTATGTTACATTTACCCTTTCGAAGTTGTATTTTGATGAATCGGTTTGTAAAAAGGATCAAAGTGTTAGTATAGTGTTAGTCTCTCCTCATGATATACACTTTGAATTCTCAAACCGATTAAAGTATGATTGCACAAATAACTAAGCCGAATATGAAGCATTATTGTTAGGTTTGAAGATGTTAGAATCCATGTGGGTTAAGCATGTAGAGGCTTTCGACGATTCGTTTTTAGTAGTGCAACAAGTCGCGAAAAATTTTCAATGCTTAGACAGATCGTTTAATGCTATTTTGGATAAATGGCTATCCATCATTAAAGGGATGGATGAGTTCAATATACATCATGTGCATAGGCTTGAAAACAGTAAAGCTAATGAGTTGACGCAGCAAGTATCGGGTTACAATGTTAGTAGAGGTAAATTTTCAGTCACTAAAAGACCGATGCTTGAGGCGCTAGAATTAGACTATTTGGATACTAACAAGTCAAACCGTGATAGTGTCGGATTTCTTGATTGGAGGTCACCCAAAGTTTCATACTTTCGTAGTCTAACCTTAAGTGTGGATAGAAAAGTTCGGCATGTAGCTTTCAAGTATACTTTGATTGATGGTGACTTATACTGCCGAACAGGAAACGATTTGCTCTTAAAATGTTTGGGTGACGATAAGGCTAAAGTGGCAATGGAGGAGCTTCATGAAGACATTTGTGGTACGCATCAATCAGTTTCAAAAATGAAATGGTTGTAAGAAGGGCCGGATTCTATTGGCCAACCATGATTGCCGATTGCTATCATTGCTAAAAGAGATGCGAGGAGTGCCAAAGATTTGGCAATATTCAGTTGACACCCACTGTCATGATGAACCCCATTATAAAGCCATGGCTATTTCGAGGATGGGAATTAGACTTTATAGAGCAAATATATCCTCTATATTCGAAGGAGCACCGTTTCGTGTTAATAGCGACAGATTACTTCACCAAATAGACTGAAGCGGTGACTCTAAAGAACATGACGCACAAAGAGATAATTGAGTTCCTTACCGAGCATATTATTCGTAAGTTTGACATTCCATAAACTTTAACTACCGACCAAGATACTTTCTTTACATTCGGTTATGTTCAAGAGTTTGCCGAATATTACGGGATTAAGATACTCAATTCATTCCCATATTATGCTCAGGCTAATGATCAGAACGAGTATAGTAACAAAACATTGATTAAACTCGTTAAGAAAAAAATAGAGTACCATCCCAAGAGGTGGCACGAAGTCTTATTAGACGCTTTGTGGGCTCATTGGATATCTAGACACGGAGCAAATAAAGTAACACCTTATAAACTTGTATATGGGCAAGAGACAGTTTTACCAGTCGAGGTAAATCTAGGAGCTCTAAGATTAGCTAAACAAAATAACTTATCTACTGATGAGTATAGGAATTTAATGCTAGACAATGTTGATGAGGTCACCGATTAGCGTTTGAGTGCCTTAAAGGAAATTCAAAAAGATAAAGCAAGAGTTGCTAGAGCTTACAACAAGAAGGTGAAAGTTAAAACTTTTCAAATGGACAAATTAGTGTAAAAAACTATTCTACCCGTAGGCTTAAGAAGCAAAAAGTTTGAAAATTGGTCTCTAGTTGGAAAGGATCACATAGAGTGATAAAAGTTATTGCCAGAAATGCATACATATTGAAAGATATCTGAGTATAGTCATTACCTAGGGCTCTTAACGGTCGATACTTAAAAAAGTATCATCCAAGTGTATGATAAAAATCATAAGAGAAGATAACGGCTTATATGAAGTATCGTTGCAAAAAAATGATATGATGGCCGATGAGTCGCGAGGACCATCACCCTTTGAGATTTTTGAGTGCTTAAAATGTTTTATGGTGCAGAAATTTTACCAAAAAAAGGAGCATATGTTGACACCCAAAAATCAGAGCGACCGGAGTGTCAAGCAAGCCCTCTCTGGTTTGAAGCGTCTGGCCCACTGGAATGTCCGGTATAGTGCCGAAGTGTCCGGTAGGCCCTCTCGGGTTGGGGCACTTAGCCCACCAGAGTGTCCGGCATCACACCGAAGTGTCCGGCATGCCGTCTCAGGTTGGGGCATGAAACCACCAGTGTCCGGCACAATGCCGGATTGTCCGATGAGCCCTCTCGGGTTCCCGGATTTATACGATGGATACTCTGACATTCTACTGGAGACTTCGATCATCGGAGTATCCAGCATTTTACCAGACACTCTGGTAGTGTCGATTTAGGAAGGTTTTCAGTAGATTAATTCCCATTTTTTTCCAAACTTGAGAGATCCGTTGCCCTGCAGGATAAAACCATCCCACCTCTATAAAACAGAGGCCCATGGTCGGTTGAGTATTATCCCAATTGAACCTATCATTTGCCTAATGTTTTTTCTTCTCTCCAAATCAGAATCCCCTCACTCGACCCTTAAGATGATCCTCCTCCGACGAGGTCCCTCCCGAGGCGGGATTGTCTAGGTGATGCCAAACCTGACATTGAGAAACACCAGCGTTCCCGCACATAGACGTGCGAGCGGTGTGTTGGCCCGAACCCGATTTCGACGTCAACAGTGCGGAAGGCTGTCTTCTCAATGTCATCTGGCTGCACACGCACCTGGTGGTACCCCGAGCGCAGGTCAAGCTTGGTGAAAAAGCAAACGCCGCACAGGTCGTCTAAAATCTCGTCGACCACCGGTATAGGAAATTTGTCCTTCACGGTGCGCTCATTCAGGACGTGGTAGTCGACGCAGAAGCGCCACGACCCATCGTGCTTTTTGACAAGCAGCACAGGAGCCGAGAATGCCGAGGTACTGTATGGGATAATCCCCTGTGGCAGCATGGCCGCGCACTGGGATTCCAGCTCGTCCTTTTGGAGCTGGGGGGTAGCGCTACGGCCGGACTGCCACGGGCACCGTATTGGGCAGGAGATGAATGCGGTGGTCGCATAGTCTTGTGGGTGGCAGTCTGGTTGGCATGTCGAAGATGTCGTCGAAGGACTGGAGGAGGTGATTCAACATGGCCGGTTCGTGTTAGGCGCAACACTCACATTGTGTTGGATGACACTAAGTGTTGGTGGCAACTTTCTCCATGTTTCTTACTCACTACAATGCCATGACCAACCTAAGTGGTTAGGATACATATATATAGACTTGGTGGACAACCAAGCATATGCAAAAATGCTAGTCTAAGATGCTAAGCATAAAGCTAAAAAAGCTAGTCTAAGATGCTAAAACATAAAGCTAAAAAGCTAGTCTAAGATGCTAAAGCGAAAAGCTGAAAAGCTAGTCTAAGATGCTAAAGCGAAAAGCGTAAAGCACAAAGCATAAAGCATAAAGCATAAAGCGCCTGCACTAGACTTATTCCATCATTCTTCCCCTAAGTCTTGTGCGTCGTCTTCTGAGAGATTTGAATCATTCCAATCCTGACGCGAAGCTCCTGAAACTTGATCCTACCAAGGGACTTGGTGAGAAAATCAGCAAGTTGGTCCTTAGTGTTAATGTAACTTGCCCTGACGCTCCCTTCCTCCAAGCAGCCTCGGATGAAGTAGTACTTCACTCTGATGTGCTTGCTGCGCTCGTGGAAAACAGGGTTCTTTGCCAAGGCCAGAGCGGACTTGCTGTCCCCTCTGAGCTCCACTGCTTCAGCGTCTCTGCCAAGGAGATCACTAGACAGTCGAGCGAGACAGAGCGCCTGAGTTGAAGCGGTGGAAGCCGCTATGTACTCAGCCTCGCAGCTGGACAAGGCAACCACCTGCTGCTTGACCGACTGCCAGCTACCAAGACACTTGCCGAGGAAGAAGAGCACCCCGCTCGTGCTCTTGCTGGTGTCGATGTCGCCGGCGTGGTCACTGTCGCTGTACCCGATTAAATGTGCCGCCCCGGGACACCTCGGGTAGTGGAGGCCGTGGTTAAGAGTCCCCGCAACATAGCGGATGATCCTTTTGACGGCCTGCTGGTGCTCCGTCGTCGGTCGCTGCATGAACCGACTAACGTAGCCGACGGAGAACGCCAAGTTCGGCCGCGTGTGGGCGAGGTAGCGAAGGCTTCCCACAAGACGCCGGTACTGCGTGGCATCCACCTCGTCTGTCGTGCTGTCATGGCTGAGCTTCAGCCTCTCCTCCATCGGAGTGAGAGCTGGGTTGCAGTCGGTGAGCCCAGCTAGCTCAACGATGCGCTTGGCGTAGGCGGTTTGTCGAAGTGTGATGCCAGAGTCGTCCTGGTGCACCTCGATCCCCAAGTAGAAAAAGAGAGGTCCCAAGTCACTCATCTGGAAGGTGGCCTTCATCTCCTCTTTGAATGCTGCCACCTCCGCATCCTTGGTGCCCGTGATCACCAAGTCGTCGACGTAGACACCCACCAGCAGGGCATTGCCGCCGTTGCCCCTCCGGTAGATGGCCACCTCGTGCGGGCTTTGTTCGAAACTCATCCTCATCAGCGTGGAATCCAGCTTGACGTTCCACGCCTGTGGTGCCTGCCGCAAGTCGTAGAGTGCCTTGCGCAGGCGCAGCACCTTGCCCTCCTTGCCGGGGATGACAAATCCCGGCGGCTGGTGCACGTAGACCTCCTCCTTTAAGTCGCCGTTGAGAAACGCCGACTTGACATCCATGTGGTGGACGCGCCAGCCCTCCTGGGCAGCCAGCGCAAGGAGACGCACGGACTCCATCCGTGCAACGGGAGCGAAGGCATCGTCGAAGTCAATCCCCTCCTGCTGCACAAACCCTCATGCCACCAAGCGGGCCTTGTGCTTGACGATGGCACCGACCTCATCCTTTTTCAGCTTGAACACCCACTTAAGGGTGATCGCGCGGTGTCCAGGAGAAAGGTCAGCGAGTTCCCAAGTGCGGTTTTTTTTCAACTGCATCCATCTTAAGCTTCATCGCGGCGCGCCATGCCGTGTGTCCCTCAGTCTCAGCGAAGGAGCGAGGCTCGCCATTGTCGCACGTAAGATGCAACTGTGCCTCCAGGTCGTGAGACACCAGTCCCGGCACCGGTGCGTCGCCGAGAAGGTCCTCCATCGTGCGATACCTCCACGGCTCGCCGTCGTGGTACGCGTCGACACGCTCCTCGTCGTGAGGGAGCGGAGTAGCGAACTCCACCGGGTTGTGCTCGACTTGAGCAGGTGCTGGTGTAGATGTGCTTGGAGTAGCTGTTGGCGCCGGAGAGCGTGGCGTGGCAAGCTGTGGTGGTGGCGATGGGGAACTCATCGCAGCCGGTGTCATAGTCGCTGGAGTCGGTGGAGGCTCGGAGACTGGGGTAGGCGTGCTTGGCGAAGAAGACCTGCCCACTCCCCCAGCTCCCTCGAAGTGGACGTACTCGACGGTGAAGTCCTCGTACGCCGGAGTCGGGCCGTCGTCCACCATCTTGCCCCACGCCCAACCTCGCCCTTCGTTGAGCACAATGTCGTGCGCCGTGCGCACACGCTGTGTCTTCGGGTCAAGGATGCGGTAGGCCTTTGTGCCCTCCGCATAGCCGATGAATACTCCCGGAGTGCTCTTATCGTCGAGCTTGCCGACGTAGCCAAGCTCCTTGACGAACGCAAAGCAGCCGAAGACGCGCAGTTGGGCAACCGCCGGCTTGCGTCCATGCCAAGCCTCGTACGGCGTCCTGCCGCCGAGCGCCTCGGTGGGCGAGCGGTTGAGGATGTAGACGGCTGTCACCACCGCCTCTCCCCAGAAGATAGCCGGCATCCCCCTCTGCTTGAGGAGGGCCCGGGCCATCCCCACCACCGTCTGGTTGCGCCGTTCGACGACTACGTTCTGCTGTGGGCTGTACGGCGCGGAGTAGTGACGCTGAATCCCTTCGTCAGCGCAGTACGACGCGAACTCAGCCGCCGTGAATTCGCCGCGGTTATCGGTGCGTAGCACTCGAAGCTTGCAGCCGCACTCCTCTGCCGTAGCCAGCTGACGCTTGATAGCATCAGCTGCTGCCGCCTTGGTGTCAAGGAGGTATGCCCACATATAGCGGGACACGTCGTCGACGAATAGCAGAAATTAGCGCCGGCCTCCAGGTGTGGCCGGTGACACGGGACCGCAGAGGTCGCCGTGCACCAGCTCCAGCTTTTTTTTATGTAAAAACTCGCCTGACGAGAGAACGGGAGTCGCCGCTGCTTGGTGAGGACGCAGGTGTCGCAGAGCTGCTCCACATGTTCGACCCGCGACATGCCCTGCACCATCTCCTTGTCGCCAAGCTGTTTCAGGGCCTCAAAGTTGAGATGCCCAAAGCGCTCGTGCCAAAGCCAGACGTTGTTATCGCAGCGGACTGCGAGACACACGGACTGCGCCACCTGCACATTGAAGACGTAGAGGCGATTGATGCCTCTGTTTACCTTGGCAAGAAGGCGACGATGGCGGTCTCAGATCCTCATGATTCCAGCTTTGATTTCCACACGTGAGCCATTCTCATCCAGCTGGCCCAAGCTGATGATGGAGTTCTTTAGTGCGGGGATGAAGTAGACTCCAGTGAGAAGTCGGTGTTCGCCAGTCTTGGCGACGAGGACAATAGAGCCAATGCCCCTGATGTCCACAACCGAAGAGTCGCCGAACTTGACGGAGCCACACACGTCGACGTTCAGGTCGGAGAAGAACTCCCTGCGACCCGTCATGTGGTGAGTGACACCACTGTCGGGGAACCAGCCGTCGATCTTGTCGTCGCTGGAGCCGTCACCGAAGAAGGCGTGTGCACTCGGCTCGTCGAGGTTGAGGAGAGCTGTTGCAGCCGATGCTGCTGGAGGTAGCTCGATGCTCTCGTGTGCTAGGAGTAGAGCCGGATCCTCCTCCTCAGCCTGTGCAACGCGAGCCTGGCCACGCCTCGCTGTCGACAATACTTGGCCCAATGGCCAGGCTTGCCACAGTTGTGGCATATGTCGTCTCGTGCCGCTCT
>BCLG01000787.1:59138-117835 GCA_001602295.1 Zoysia matrella
TTATATAATAATTATATTGTTTAATTTATTATGAGAAAAATTTTCACAAAAAATATTTTTTATATTAAAATTTAAGTACTTTTCTAGATATTATTAAGTAAAAGTTAAAAGAATTTGACCTTATCCAAAACTAGAAATGCTTATATTTTGAAACAGAGGTAGTATCTGCTTAGCAATTTCCAACTAGCCGCAATGCAAGTAGATGCTATGGTCATGGTAGAGTTGATGTGCATAACCTATTTTTTTGCGAAAAGTTTAGGTACTTCTAGGGATATTATTTTTTTCAGTTGGCTCAAAACTTTATAAAATAAACTCTCTCATCTACCTTTATATTGTTAGTGGGATAAAATGAACTACAGTCTCGATCACAAATATCCATGCTACAGGGAAGGATGAACTGCAATGTCGTTGTTGATCCAAGCATATATATATATACCTCATTGGCTTTTTTTTAAAATCAGAAATACAAAGAAAAAGCTGCATGTAACATTGAACATGTAAAACAGTGGCTGTAAATGGCGAGGCTACAATTATGGTACAATTGTAAAAAAAAAATCTAGAGCGTTTTTTCTCCATTTGGAACAAAACTTAGACTCAAATTTAAAAGTAGTCACTGAGGTATTAAACAGTTAAAGATGTAGTTTATGCAATTTTCCCATGTTTAAATCTGCCACAATGCATATAGTGATATCAAACAATGTGGTGTCGGTTTATCTTGGATGATGTGGGGGTGATGTCAGGCCCTGCAATATTTTTCTTTTTTGATTTTTTCTCAGCCTTGACTAAGACTAAGTGAAATGCATATAGTGATATGAAACATGTTTTTCATTTCTTTCTGAGAGTTCGTTGTTCTTTTCTTCTGACAATACAAACATCATAGTATGTGGTAGGTATTAAAATACGAGCACAAACCAAATCAAGTATACATTGATTGTATTGTCAAACAGCAAAACCAGAGTGACACTAAAATAGTGTTTTTGAGGCACTAAATTACAGTGTGATTCACTATGTGCAAATTCATATTTTACTGTCTTTTTTGCAAGGAACTATTTGTAAAATTTGCTGCAATATACAGTCATATTTGATCATGTGCGAATGATTGACCACGTATCCTCACAGTTTTTTTTTTAAGAAGCACCATCTTCAAGCAAGAGCCAAGAAAATTCATTGATCCCATCTCAGGGAGCCGCTCCCTATGATTCAGGCCTTAACACATGCTTTGAATCTACCCTGTACATGCGGGAGCACCCACCATAAATCGATTCAGACCGAGTAAATGGGACACAATGAGTAAATGGTACATTGAGCATTTTTGTTAATATGAAACTGATATAGGTCAAGGGGAAAGAGCTAATGATGTTAGAAATACATCTTGTTTTCCAATTCTGGTGAGATCAAACAGCATGAACATTGCCGGTATTAAATCTCGTGCAAAAACCAAAGCTTGCGTTGCATGTTGCTTTGCATAGTTTACTCAAAATAAAGAAAGCATATATATTGCTCTTTGTGTAACATCTTTGCAAAGCTATACCTCCTTACTAAAATTTGACATGCACATTTGGTCATTCAATTTTTTTTTTCCATTCTCTATCTTTCAAGGTGCTGCTCCTAAGGTGATTACCAATACATCACATAGTACCGTTGCAAATTCCATTCCTGTGCAGCCAGGGGATTAATATCGTTGGTCCTAGGTACCAAGAAGAAATTAGCATTATCTATAACTAATTATACCAACCGACATTCCTCCAACGGGTTGCAATAGAGGAGTTAAATTTGCTAATTATATCAATAAGAAAGTCATTTTGCTAGTCAAATATTGAGAATATAAATTACAATTAATTTTTAATTTTTATGTTTAAATATGTAAAAATTATATGATTAGATTTGTTTTGAAAAATATTTTCATAAAAGTACACATGTCACTTTTTCATAAATATTTTACAAAAAATATGAGTCAAAGTTGTGTTTCGTAGACCATGTGGTTGTGGAAAATGACTTTCTTTTTTATACCCGGAGGGGGTATACAATTGTTTATGATACAAATAATTTAAGATATGCATAGGTCTTATTCCAATTCTATTACATTATCTTCATGTATTTTATCCTCACTGTCTCCCTTGATCCCTTCCTCTTGCTGCACACTAATTCGCACTAGTAGTGGTGCATCAGCCATCACAAGTTATGTCCAGGTCTGGGTGCTGCAGCTATTCATAAAGAATTCTATAGAAGAAAATTAATATTGGATGGTGTCCTAGCACACACATAAAAAGAAACCACAAGTCGATCATCAAGCATAACCGTGATTTGAACTTGAAGTTCATTCCTCCCTCGAGTGTTATTAGAGGAAAACATAAAAAAAAAATATATATATTAGATGATTTTCTTCTAAAAGATCATACTATTAGGCGCACAACTTGTCTTGCAAACACTCCATTTAATCTAATCTGAGATTGTAATTGTTCATACATCACCAAAGGCGGTATCACCGTTATGAGCATAATAAACCTGTAGTAATTGATAGTCTACTCTAACGGCGTCCATAACAGAAGACAGAAAAGAACACGCGTGATGCAATGCGTGCATCAGCAGGAGTCGTCATCTGGGAAGGATCAAGGATCCGTGACGGATTCGATGTTGACCCGCCAAATGATCACCGATGCCTAGTGCGCGCGCCACAACTCGCCGCCGTGTGCCCGTAGCGAGACCACCGGTGGAAGAATACCGGTAGTAGTACGAGCGGAGAATAAACAGCCACCGGGCGCGGGGCGACGGAACGGAAACCAGCGAGCGAGCCCCACCACCAGCTGCCTTCGTACGCGTCCAGCTCCGCCGGCCTCGCCCGTCCGATCGCGCTTCGACGGCCAGAACGAGCCCAATACTGCGGCGGTTCGCTTGCGGCCGACGGACGACGAGGCGAGGTGGGAACGCGGCGACCTGGGCTGGCGAAGGGCAGAGCAAGCTACCGGGGCCCACGGCCGCCTCCGCCTCTCTCGTGCCGACGCCACGCGCTCCTCCACCGACGCCTTCTGACTGAGCTGCTGTCCGGTCGGACCCACAAGCGTGGTCCCACGTGCCAGCGAGCACGGTGCACGGACGGACGGTCGAGGGTCGGCGGTGCGGCCTTCCATGCCGGTAGGCACTGTTGGCAGAAGCGGGCCCCACGTTCCATTCTTCTCGCGCAAGGCGCGGGGCTCAACGACGTGCACGTTAGTGTGATGTACCCTTACAATGAGCCGGGGGACCATTGAATGTGGAGCCCGTTCAATGGCTGTGTCAGATAAGTATGGGTAAGGCGAGGAGCGGGTGGCAATGGGTCCAGCGCCGCTGCGGCGGCCGTCCGCCCGGGTCCTTTTTATTGTGACCGCCGGGAGTTAATGACCGGTGGGGTCGTGAAGACAGAGTAGGTGGGACCCAGGGTTTTACGGTACTCCTAGGTTGACCACGGCACAGTAAAATTCGTAATTAGAGAGATATGGTGCGCTATTTGTATTTAAGCTGGCCTAATTTACGAAAGACTTGAGAGTTAGCCTGGTTCGGACCGCCGGCGAGGCATAATACTCTATGTCCAGGAAGAGCGGTGGATTATATGAAGTTAAAAACACGAGTACAAAGTCAGAAGGGCCTTAGCTCGAGCCAAAACCTTAACACGCGTATGTGAATGTGGTTACAATGGACTGTTCAAACTTGCTTACTTGTCGTTTAAGGCCTCCGGTACCTCTTTATATAGAGGTCAGACAGAGGTTATAAACTTGGCGTCTATGAAACCTACTGGCCCTCTGTCGTGTGGGGCCACGGTCGTCGCCGAAGTTGATCCTCTGGCGCCCGCTGGTGTCAGAGCAAGCTGTCGGTGTCTTTCGATCGTCCTTTGTTCAATTCTAGGGGACAAAGGACACTTTTTTGTTTCGCTTTACCGCCCGCTGGAACGCTTTACCGATCGTCTGATTACTTTACCTTCTTTTAGAATACTTTACCTCTGACAGGGCTGCTTTACCTCCTGCTGTACGTTGTCAGAAATTTTTGTGCTTGTCAGAAGTTGACCGTTAAGGCGGTGGTCGACCACCGAGGGTCGGGCGGGAGTGTAGGCTTCTAGCCGTTGGTTGGTTAAGTCTTGTCGTCACGTGTCCCCGACCCTTCGGTGGTCGGGTTGTCGCGTTCGTGCGGTCCCGACCTTTGGGAATCGAGACGTTCTCTGGTGGCTTGATGTGATGAAGTCCTTCGTGGGCAGCAGATTGGTATGGGCCGTAGCCCATGACTAGGTCTTTGTATTTACTCCGGGTCAATAGGTACCCGGGGTACATGATCCCGACAGTAGCGCCTCGAGTCCTGCACCGTTTTCAAGTCTCCGTTGAGGCGGTGCGGGGCTGATCTTCGGTTGTCGTTGATGTCTGATCCTAAGGGTGCACGCGAGCGCGTCCGTAGAGCGTAGTCCTCGAGCAAGGTTTAATCCTTGCTTGGTCTTTGGTCTTTAGATGTTGATCCTGCGAGGGCACGCGAGTGCGCCTGTAAGGTGTAGCCCTCGAGCCCCCGAGCGATTCGGAGGGTCGGTCGGGGGGCTTAATATTCGCTTGGTCGTCGATCATCGATAGTTAATCCTACGGGGGCGTGCGAGCGCGCTCGTAGGGCATAGCCCCCCGAGCGATCCGAAGGGTCGGTTCGCGGTTAGTCCTTGTGATGAGAGTATCCTACCATCGGGGTCGGTCGAAACTGATTTTCGTCGTTAGTTGAGTATTGGGATAGATGCCTAGATTGAGCCGGTCGAGCCGGCTTTGTTTCATGATCAGCATCGTGCTTAGGTCAGACCGAGCAGGCCAGCCGTTTCCCATGATCAACGCCCCGGGCAAGTGTCGGGCCAATTGGCTTGGTGTCCGACCCTCGTCTGCGCTGATCCATGAGGTTTGATCTCATGGCGTTAGTAACGGATGTCGGTAACGGCTCCGACGATCATACGGTTCCGTTGCCTCCACGTGGACGGCGGATAACGTGTCTAGAAATTGTTACCTCGCACGATCTGGACGGTTAGATGGCGCCAATCGAACGGCCATGATAATTGAAAGTGCATCTAGGCCCCTTAGTGGGTTTTGGTGCATGATGACGAACCGTTCAAAGAGCTAATGATATTTGTTAAGTGTATTGACAGTCGAGAAGTTTCAAAAAGATAAAAAGAATACTGAAAGAAAAAGAAGACCCCTCAGTTTTCTTGGATCAAGTCACGGAGCCTTTTCTCAAAGAAGAATATTAGTTTTTATCATTTCTTGAGTCTAGGTATGCCGTACTATCAAGGGGGACTCAAATTGAGGCCTCAAAGTGCCAAAAATGCTCAAATCTTGATCCAACCCGAGACTCCTTACCGGAGTATCCGGCACATTGCCAGAGTCTCCGGTAAGGCTTACTGGCTTTACCCGACAAGGCTCACCAGAGTGTCCGGTAGAGTGTCGGAGCCTCCGGTGGCCTAGCAGCCCACACCCGAGAAGGCTCACCGGAGTGTCCGACAAAGTGCCGGAGTATCGGGTCAGTCAGAAGCCAGTCCAACGGCTACTTTTTGGGGCCCGGGTATTTATACCCCCTCAGCCCCTTTTGAGAGGGCTGGTGACTCACACTCGAAAAGCACTCTCTCGAGCTTCAAAAAACACTCTCCCACTCCCTTCCAAGGCCTAAGCTTGTAAGATTTGAGCTAGGGTTTGAGAGAGAAGTGATTCCACACCCATTGAGCATTTGAGGCATCGTTGAGCTTCGACTTGAGTTCATTTCTCCTAGACGGCTAGGCGTGCCCGAGAGCTCTCAAATCGTGTGGTGACGCCCCGGGAAGTTTGTTCTCCCTTCCCGACAAGAACTTGATAGTAAGAACTCAACCTCACCTTTGTGGTTGGTTGAGTGAGAGAAAGGATCGAGTGAGATCCGGTTCTTTGTGGACCTCTCAACGGAGACGTAGAGTTCCTTTGCGAACTCAAACTTCGGAGTAAAATCTTGTGTCTCTTCGTGTTCTTTACTTACTTGGAAGTTCATATTGTTCTTGTGTCTCATTTTCATATATTTGCTCCGATCTACTTGCTCTGTAGTTTCTAGCTTGTTTAATTGCTTAGATCTAGTTTCTATATCATATTGCAATCTTTTGATTCAAGTGAAATTTGCTAGATCTTGCTAAAACTTGCTTAGATTCAAATTTCGTCCAAGTTCCAGGTTTATCGGCGGTTCTGGCAAGTTACCGGACATTTCGGTGATCGGAGTATCCGGCACATTACCGGAGACTCCGGTGGTCTGACAGTTCATCGAGTTTGATCTTTCAGGAATTATTTTAGGTTGCCTATTCACCCCCTGTCTAGGCAACTTTCAGGAGCGCGATGTTTCCTCCCGTCAACTGGCGCCTGTCAGCCATTTATCGGCGTGTCAGATATACATACGTCACCTCCTTCGCGGCGGAGGTGACGAGGTAACGCCCGGTCCCACTTGTTAGTGGGCGGGGTGCCGGCATCGTGGGTGTGTATCGCCGCACGCACTCGTGAGGGCGCAGTTACTGCGCCGTCGCGTCGTGGGTCGTGGGGGTGAGAAACGTTCACACCCCCCGATTTTCTTTAAAAAGGGGCTTGAGGGATTTTGAAATCCACCTGCCCATTTGCTTCCTTCGGCTTCAAGCTTCCTCGTCTTCGCTCACTCCTGCGCCTAGGCTCGCCGCCGCCATCTTTGTCGCCGTCCTGCTTGTTTCGACGATCACCGTTGCTATCTTCGTCTTCATCGCCTTCGTCGTCGTCGCCATGGATGCCACCTGAAAGAAGTCTGCCATCTCGGAGACGACGCTCGTGTCGTACCAGGAGACTGGCTTGCTGCTGTCGATGGAAACCGGCGAATGGGTGACGGCAGAGAACCAGGAGGTGCTGGCACCGGCGGATGATCAGATCGTCAACTTTGTTGCTTTCCACGAGCGTGGGTTGGCACTGCCAACCATCCTCTTCTTTCGCACGCTGCTCATCCACTACGGTGTGTGTCCCCACCACCTCAACGCCAAAGGCATTCTTCCGATCACGATCTTCATCACGCTTTGCAAGGTGTACTTGGAGGTCGATCCGAGCCTCAATCTTTGGCGCTATTTCTTCGACGCCAGCCAGCAGCTGGAGGGCGGCGTGGCTCGGCAGGTTGGCGGCGCTATGATCATGCTCCGAAGCACTGAGGCAAAGGAGTACATCTAGGTGTTGTTGAAGAAGTCGCTGAATGGCTGGCACGACGGGTGGTTTTACATCAAGAATGCCACCCTCGGGCTCCCGACCTTCCGCGACACGCCGGCCGAGGCGACCGTCGTATGGAAAGAGAAGCTGTCGGCCAAGGAGAAGGAGTCTCTAAGGCTGCTATTGCTCAAGATCAGGCGGTTGCGGGATGAGGGGCTGAACGGCGCTGCTGTCATTGCCACCTTCGTGCAGCACCGCATTCAGCCGCTCCGCCTTCGGATCCACCCCTTGAATGAATACGAAGTGAAAGATGACGTCACTCAGGAGGTGGTTGGGACGGAGCTGAGGGACAATGAGGTCGTCCGGCGGGTCGCCTGGCTGCTTGATGGGGACGTCGCTGACGAGGTGACCAAGGGGCCATTGCCTCTTGACAAAAATCGCCGAACCCATGTGAGTTGGCTCCTTGCTGTCTTTGTTGTTCGGATTCGTTGAGTAGCTTGGGTCGGTCCTAGATAGGAATTATAGACTTAGTCACTGTTGTCATCATAGGGTCTGTTGGTGACCACACCTGGCTCGGGTCGGATGCTGTGGATATGGTCGGGACGAGTGCGGCGGGCCCATCCCACCGGCCAAGAAGAAGAAGAAGGCCGTCAAGAAATGGCATGGAGGGGTTCGAAGCAATTCCCTGTCGGTAGCCCGACAGCTCGCCGGTCCCTCGACTGACCCAAAGACCAGCTGGCACTCCGCCAGCCGGGCCTCCACCAGTAGCAAGCGTGAGGTCGGGGGTTCTAACCCCGACCTCTGGGGCCATCGGATTGCAGACGGTGGTCCCTGTCGACGTCGGGTGTTCCGCATCGTCCGACGACGTGGTCTCGCCCCCGTCTAAGAGAATGAGAACTGAGGGCTCGGGGAGCGCCGAAGCCAACTTCGGGGCTCTCCCTGCTACCGCCGTGGTCCAAGTGGCTGAGATGGAAGCGGCTCAGCCCCTAGGTGCGGGCCAACCGGCATTTCCCCAGGCTCAGAGGATCTCAATGCGCCAGTTGAAGGCGTAAGTACCTGCACCTTCAACTTAACTGTAAATGTTATTTGGCTTAGTTCGTGTCTGACCTGTTTCAAGATTTTGCAGGCCTCCGTCGTTAGTCGATGTGATGTTGCTATCGCCTCCCCCGACTATCACCGTCGAAGTCCAGGAGGAGGTGGCAGCTGAAGAAGAGTGGGAGCCTCCCCTCCGCTCCCGATGCCGAGGGTGACGTCGAGATGATGGAGCTGGAGGGCGGGTCCGCGCCGTCCCCGACCGTTCACTCCAAGGGTCCGAGGGAGGCGCCTTTGCCCTTGGTCCAAGAAGAGCCGACTGGCCAGGCCTCGCCCGCCGCCTTTGAGGGCATGCGGGAACTGAGCTAGATAGCCGCCAGGAAGCGGCCGGAGGTTCCCCCGGCCAATCCGACCGCAAGTTCGTAGGAGCGAGCTGCGGTGGACGCTGCGGGCCGTCGACGAGTGCGGTCTCGGCCGGCACAGTCGAGGTCGCAGAGGAGGCCCAGGAAGGAGACGAGGCCAAGTTGGCTATGATGTCGACAGCGCCATATTCCGCTGCGACGACGTCTGGCCCCTCGACCTCGGGCGCGCAAGGGTCGAGGGAGAGGGGCGATCTCCCTCCCGAGGCCGTGGCCTAGGCCTAGGGGGTTTACGATGATCGGATGGCCGGAATTCGCCGTCTTAACTACGTGGTGTCTTCCAGTCTTCGCCGAGCGCTTTTCGACGACCCGTACCTGATAGAGTGTCGGGTAAGCTTTTGAACATTTAGAGTTTTTTAGTCAAACCTGTTCATTGCGATGTTGAGTTGTGTCGTTTGCAGGCGAATCTTGCCAGGGCTGTGGGCTAGCCACCTCACGGCTACGCCATGCAAGTCGAGGTCGATGCTCCTCGGCTGAGACTGAAGCAGGCGAGGGTGAGCCGCGACGCCGGGGACTCCATCCGGCTGCACCACCAGCTCAATGCCGCTCGAGAGTCGAGCCGCATCGCCCTTGGGGAGGCCCTTCAGGCCCGGATGGAGGTCGTGTCGGCGTGGCACGAGAACAGGAGGCTTGCCTCCGAGCTCGCCTCTGCGAGGGAGACGATTGCGCGTAACTTAATTCGTACCTTTTTGGGGGTCGGGGTCAGATTCTGATAGGGGATTTGCCCTTTGTTCAGAGCTTCAGAAGCAGGCCACCCAGCACGCCACGGAGGTGCGGCACCTCCAAGATCTCCAAGCTCACGCCGACGGGGCTCGCGAGAGCGCCGAGAGCACCGCCAAGAGGGCCAAGGAGCGTCGCCGCGCCTTCGAGCAGCGGGACGCGATAGACTCGGAGTGGGTTGCTGCCGAGATAGAGGTCGAGCGGCTTACGAAGGAGCTGCAGGTGATGCAGCAGGCCGCCTTCGTGGTCCAGGAGGCACGGCTAGCCGGGGAGGCGAAGATCGTATGGCTCTAGGTGGAGTTGGCCGATGCCCAGGCCCTTGTTGAGTCCGTCGCGAAGGAGCGGGATTGTAAGTGTCTTACCTTTTTAGTTCGTTGAGTTGTTGTAGGGGGTCGGTCTCTTGACCATTGTGTTTGTTGCAGCTGTGGTCGGCGAACTCCGACCCTTCGAGTCTGCGAGCCACCGTTTGCTGCACCAAGTCTTCGCCGGCGTGCACGAGAACTCCCTCTCGTCGGAGTTTATAAAACACATGGTGCGGCAGCTCCTGGGAGTCATCGCCAAGAGGTGATGAGGGTGCTCGAGGATGGAGCTTCGTTGGCTCTGGCGCTGACCCGCTCTCACTACCCGGACGTTGAATTCGGCCGCATCGTCGAAGGATTCACCGCCATGCTGTCGGAGGAGTAGATGAGGGCGCTGGAGGCCGAGATGCAACCCTCGGCGCGGGAGATCGTCGTCGGCTTCGACGGGGAGGAGCTTCTCTAGGAGTGGTTCGGGCACCTTCCCCATGTGCAGCAGCAGCGCAGCGCCCTTAGTTACCTGTAGGAAATTAGTCGCAGTTTTGTATTTTGCTGTGTCTGTAATGAACACTTGGATGTTATGTAGATAAGCATGTTTCTGACTCTTTTTTGTGTTTGAATACGTTGCACTTCACATTTTTCGAGTTCCGTTGGGCGTTGATCAAACGACTGGGTTGGGTATAGCTCGTAGGGTCGAGTGTCGGGCTAGATACAACCGTAGAACGTCACCAACGCCGAGTCGTCAATTTTTAGCCGTGAGGAAAACTTAAACGAGAGCGCTTGCGATTACTTAGCACATCCGAGGGTCACCCGAGAAGCTCGGCGCGGGTCAGGGGTTCGAGCCCTGAGGCAACAAAAAGAGGCGCGGAGCCTTAACGCAAAAGACTAAGGCGCGGAGCCATAGGACGAGGAATCAAGGCGCGGGGCCTAAAAATGAAGTGCGAAGGGGTCGGACGTTCTGACCCTCAAGTGGGGACACTTAGACTAGCCTTCGGGCGGTGAAGAGCGGCCAAGTCGGCTGCGCTTCACTGCCCAAAAAATAGTAAGAGAGACAAGAGATGCACAAAAAACTTAGCTGATTTTATTATGCCTAGAATCGATGCAAATTCTCGATGTTTCAGGCATGGGCTAGTTCCCTGCCGCCCTCGGTCGCCAGCTTGTTGGCGTCGGGTCTTAAGACTCGCTTGATTAGATAAGGCCCTTCCTATGGGGGAGACAGCTTATGGTGGTCGGCCTTGATCTGAACTCTCTTGAGTACAAGATCTCCGACATTGAAGGCCCGACCCTTGATGCGCCGAGCGTGTAGTTGTCGCAGGCTTTGCTGGTACTTGGCCGACCGTAGGATGGCGATGTCGCGTGCTTCGTCCAGCTGGTCCAAGGCATCCTGCCGTGCCGCTTCCGACCTCTCTTCGTTGTAGGCTAGGACTCTTGGGGAATCGTAGTCGAGGTCGATCGACAGCACGGCCTCGGCTCCAAATCTCATGAAGAAGGGGATAAACCTCGTAGTTCTGTTGGGGGTCATTTGTAGTCCTCACAACACGGACGGGAGTTCCTTGACCCATCTCCCGGCCACTTGCCTAACGGAGTCGTAGATCCGAGGATTCAACCCTTGGAGCGCCATCCCATTGGCACGGTCGACCAGACTGTTGGTTCTCGGGTGGGCCGCGGAAGCGAAGTCGAGCCGGATGTGGTACTCCTCGCAGAATTCCTGAAAAACATGCTTGGTAAACTGTACACCGTTATCGGTGATGATGGAGTGCGGGACCCCGAATCGACAGATGATGTCACGGATGAACTCGAAGGCTCAACCAGAGCTGATGCTAGGGACTGGCTTGGCCTCGATCCACTTGATGAACTTGTCGACGGCGACGAAGCGGTGAGTGCAGCCCTCAAGTGCTAGTCAAAAAGGCCCGAAGACGTCGAGCCCCCCAGACCGCAAAGGGCCATGTGATTGGTATCGTCTGGAGGTCTTGAGCTGGCAGATGCGTTTGTCGGACGTAGAACTGGCAGCCTTTGCATGAGCGAACGAGCTTTTCGGTATCAGAGACCGCTGTGGGCTTGAAGAACCCTGACGGAACACTTTCCTGTCTAGGGGTCTCAGGGCGGCGTGGTGATCGCAAATGCTCGAGTGGATGTCGCCAAGGAGATGGAGACCGTCCGCCTGAGGGACGCAGCGCTGAATAACGCTGCTTGGACTTCGCTTGTAGAGTTCATTGTCGATGATGACGTAAGCTTTGGCTCGGCGTGAGACCCGTCAGCTTCGTTGGTGTCAGCCGAAAGAGTACCGTCTTGGAGAAAAGCAAAGATGTCTTGGGACCAGTTGGGGACGATGGCCATTACTTCCGCCTTGGGGGTCGGAGCTTGCTCACCGACTGCCGCCTCGACCTTGAGGTCGGCGGCATCATCTTTGAGCTTGATAGTTGGCTTGAAGAGGACATCAAAGAAAACATCGTCGGGGACCGGATCCTGCCCCGAGGCCATTCGGGCTAAGTTGTTGGCCGCTTCGTTGTCGAGGCATAGAACATAGTGGAGTCGAGCCCATCGAACTTGTCTTCGAGCTTGCGAACTTTTTGGCAGTAGGCCTCCATCTTCGGATCTCGGCAGTTTGATATCTTCATGAGTTGATTAACGACGAGCTCTGAGTTGTCCTTGACGTAGAGCTGTCGGACGCTGAGGGTGATGGCCATTCAGAGACCATGGAGCAAGGCCTCATACTCGGTGGCATTGTTGGAGGAGAGGACATAGATTTGCAGGACGTACCAAAACTTATCCCCCTTGGAAAAAATGAGGATGACGCCAACCCCTGAGCCCTTCAGCCGGCAAGAGCCGTTGAAGAACATGGTCCAGTGCTCAAAGTCGGTGGGGGTCGGTGGTTCTTGAGCCGAGGTCTATTCGGCGATGAAGTCGGTGAGGGTCTGGGATTTGATATCTTGCCGAGGCACGTAGGTGATGTCGTGGCCCATGAACTCCATAGCACATGTGACGATGCACTAGACCACGTCTTTGTCATTGATGATCTCTCCGAGTGAGAAACATATAACCACCCGGATGAAATGACTGTCGAAGTAGTGGCTGAGCTTGCGGTTGGAGATGAGGACTGCGTAGAGAAGCTTCTCCACTTGGGTGTACCAGGTCTTGGCATCGGCCAGCACTTCGCTGTTGAAGTAAACGGGCCGTTTGACCTTTAAGGCCCGACCCTCCTCTGGATGCTCGACGATGAGGACGGCGCTGACGACTTTTGTAGTTATTGAAATGTAGAGGAGCAGTACCTCATCGAGGGTCGGGGAAGTTAGGGCCGGCAGAGTCTTGAATTGTTCAAACGCCTCCTAAGCCTCGGCGGTCCAGGTGAAGCGGTCGGACTTTTGTAAGACTCGGTAGAAAGGCATGGCCTTTTCGCCGAGTCAGAAAGATGAAACGGCTGAGCGTCGCCAGGAACTCAGTTAGCTTTTGGACCCCTTTGACGTTGTTGATGGGACCGAGGTTGCGGATTGCGGTCCAGCTTCGATGCCGCACTCGGAGATGACGAACCCGAGGAGCTTGCCGAAGGGAACGCCGAAGACGTATTTCTCGGGGTTGAGCTTGATGCGGTACCTTCGGAGGTTGGCGAAGGTTTCCTCCAAGACTTCAATGATGTTGGTAGCTTGCCGAGTTTTGAGGACGATGTCGTCGAAGTAGAGCTCTAGTTGTTAGTGGAAGCACTTTTGCATGCAGCGCGGATACGTGTCGCCAGTATTCTTGAGCCTGAACAGCATAGTGACGTAGCAGAACGAGTCGAACAGTGTGATGAAAGACGTAGTTGGCTGATCGGGGCTGAATAGAGATCTGATGGTACCGGGAGTACGCATCGAGAAAACTGAGGGTTTAGCAGCCGGCGGTGGAGTCGACCACCTGATCTATACACGGCAAAGAAAACAGATCTTTTGGGCATGCTTTGTTGGGACTCGTGTAATCAAAGCACATACTCCATTTCTCATTCTTCTTTTTAACCATTATAGGGTTGGCCAGTCACTCGGGGTGGTAGACCTCTTGGATGAACTTAGCGTCTATCAACTTTGTGATCTCTTCTCTAATGGCGTGGCGCTTCTCGTCGTCGAAGCGTCGGAATCGTTGCTTCACCGGTTGGGACCCAGGAATGATGTTGAGAGAGTGCTTGACAACCTCCTTCGAGATGCCTGGCATATCAGACGGTACCCAGGCGAAGACGTCTCGATTCCAGACGATGAAGTCGACGAGCGCGCTCTCCTATTTTTCAGAGAAGGCCGTCCCGATCCTGGCCTTCCTAGTCAGATCGACGTTGTCGAGGATGATTTCCTTGGATTCGTCGGTAGGTTTGAAGGATGTAGAGGTTGAAAGCCTGGAGTCAAGGGTCAGGATTGATGCTTTGGTCTTGCAGATCTCTTCAAGTTGGACAAACCCTGTGAGGGCGACGGCCAGCTCATAACTCTCTTGATCGCAGGCGAGTGCATGCATGAAACGGGACGACACAGTAATGACGCCCTTAGGCCTAGGCATCTTGAGCTGAAGTAGACGTAATTGGGGACGGCCATGAAGTTGGCGTAGCAGGGCCGACTGAGGATGGCGTGGTAGGTGCCGGCAAAATTGACCACCTCAAAAGTGAGCTTCTCTGTCCTAAAGTTGTCACGGTCGCCGAAGGGGATAGGCAAGGTGATCCGGCCTAGGGGTACTATGCTGCCCCTGAGATGACACCATGGAAAGGAGCATGGCTCGGACGGAGGTCAGACTCCAAGAGCTTCATGGCTTTGAAGGTGTCGATGTATAGGATGTTGAGGGCGCTGCCGCCGTCCATGAAGACCTCAGTCAGGCGCGTGATACCAATGATCGGATCGAGCACCAGAGGTAGGCACCCCAGCTGAGGCACGTAGTCGGGGTGATCGGATCTGTCGAAGGTAATCGGGGCTTCCGACCACTTGAGGTAGGTAGGCATGATGGGGTTGGCGATATTGACCTCGCGCAGGGTCTGCTTTTGGTGGTGCCGTGACTCATAGGCCACCGGCCCACTGAAAATCATCAGGCAGTCCTCTGGCTCAGGGAAGGCATTGTCAGCGTTGCCCTCGGCTTCCTTCGCAGGAGGGTCGGGATTCTGAGGTTGGCGGAAGTCAGGTCGGAAGTTACCTCTGAAGAACATCCCCATCACATGGCAGTCCTGAAGGGTGTGCTTGACGGGTTTCGAGTGGTTGGTGCAGGGCTTGTCGAGCATCTTCTCGAAGTGGTTGTTGTGGTCGGTCGGCTTCTTTGCTTGGGGTCAGGGCTGTCGCTCGGTGACGCCCCCGAACTCGTCGTCTTGCCGGCAGTTCTTCTTCTGCTTCTTGCTGCTTGAGCCGCCCCCGGACTGATCGTCCCTGCGGTCGGAGTGCCAGTCGGAGCGGTTGTCGGTCTTACGGTTGACCTTGGACTTCTCTTTGTCCTTGGCCCGATTCCGATCGAAGTTGGCTTGGACAGCTTCCTCCCCGACGACGAACGTGGTGGCGATGTCGAGAAGGGCGCGCACCGTCCGAGGGTTTTTACACCTCAGCTTGTGGACGAGCGCCTTGGATGTCATTCCGCAGATGAAGGTGTTGATGATGTCGGTGTCGCTCACGTCAGGAAGCTTGTTCCGCTTGCGCGAGAAACGCTGGATGTAGTCACGAAGCAATTGTCTGGGCTGCTACTTGCAGTTCTTCAGATCACAGGAGTTCCTCGGGCGAGTGTACATTTCTTGGAAGTTGCCGACGAAGAAGCACAGATGTCGACCTAGTCGTGGATGTTGCCCGTAGGAAGGTGCTCGAGCCACCCCCTGGCTGAGTCGGACAAGAAGAGTGGTCGGTACTGGATGGCGAGCAGGTCGCTGGCGCCCCCGGATATACAGGCGAGGTGATGATCTTCGAGCCAGTGGGCGGGGTTGGCCTCACCGGTGTACTTGATGATGTTGGTCGAAGGGCGAAATCTCTGCGGGAATGCAGCTCTCCGGATCTGGGTCTCGAACACCCGGGGCCCGACCTCGTTTGGGTTGAGGCTTTGAATATGGTCTTAGTTGAGCCGACGGTCGCGACGGTCGAGAGTTCGTTCCCGCCTGAACACAGCGTAGCGCTCACTCCTGGCTTGCCTTCTCGCGTTGATGGTGTGGTGAACGTCGCGATGTTCCCTTAGGCGCCGACGAACGGTGCCAGCCGGTGGTTGAGGATCTTGTGCCTCGGTCCGACCGCCACGGCTATCGATGGCCGAACTTCGTCGGTCGACACGCGATCGTTGAGAGCTGCGGATCTTGGAGTGTTGTGGACGAAATGATGGTTCAGGTTGCTAAAGCGCGCTGTCTAGGTAGACGTGTAGACAATCGTAGGTCTCCATGAGCATGAGGTTGTCGGGCGTGTCGGACTTGTGGAGGACGTAAGAAGCTGCCGCCAGGTTTTCATATGGCGTGTCGAAGAGGGGCGTGCCGCCATCCATGATCTGCTGATAGGTGGAATGTGTCGGGTTCGGGCGCCAGCGCTCGTCGCAGCAGAACCCTTGCCCAGAGCATCATCCCCAGCGGTCGATTGGTGCCGGAGGGTGTCCTCGGCGATGGAGAGAGCGCGACGATGCGGAGAAGTGTTGCCTTATAGAATCTTGCCGGGAGTCTTGTCCTCCGCGGCGTTGGGAGCCTGAAGCATGAAGCACTCCCGCGCCGGGTCGTGACCCAGCACTGTATGAGCCGGATGACGAGACACGCGCCGTTTGCGCGGGGCCTGAAGACGAGGCTCGTCGTCATTGTCGGCTACGAAATCTAGACTTCGAAAACGGAAAGCCTTGCTAGCAGCGAAGACGGGAAAGCTCCACGATCGACCATCACAAGCGATGGCAACCGCGAAACTCTCAAAACGCATGTGAGAGATCAAAGTTTCTCCCACCAGGGGGGAAATCGATGCCATCGAAAAGGAAAGCGAAAATGCACCACGAAAAACCCCCCTTGTTGGCGTGTCAACTGTCGGTATTCTGATCACTGGCACAGTAAATTTACGTAATCGGAGGGAGATACGATGCACTCTTCGAATTCGAGGTGACCTAATCTACGAAAGACTCGGGAGTTAGCTTGGTTCGGGCCACTGATGAGGCGTAATACCTTACTTCCACGGAGAGTGGGTGGATCGTATGAACTCAAGAACACAATTACAATGGCGGATGGGCCTTGGCTCGAGCCAAAACCTAGCACACGTATGTGGATGTGGTTACAATGGACTATTCAAACTTGCTTACTTGTCGTCTAAGGCCCCCGGTACCCCTTTATATAGAGGTCGGACCAACATTGGCGCCTATGAAACCTACTGACCCTCTTCGGGTGGGGACACGATCATCGCCGAAGTTGATCCTCTGGCGCCAGCTGACGCCGGAGTAGACTGTCGGTGTCCTTCGATCATCCTTTGTCTAGTCGCAAGAGACAAATGACACTTTTTTGTTTCGCTTTACCGTCCATCGGAACGCTTTACCAATCGTCTGGTTGCTTTACCTCCTTCTGGAATGCTTTACCTCCGGCAGAGCTGTTTTCCCTCTTGCTGTACATTGTCAGAAATCTCTGAGCTTGTCAGAAGTTGACCGTTAAGGTAGTGGCCGATTTTCGAGGGTCAGACGGGAGTGTAGGCTTCTAGCCGTTGGCTAGCTGAGTCTTATCGTCGTGTGTCTCCGACCCTTCGATGGTCGGGTTGTCACGCTTGTGCGGTCTCGACCTTTGAGGGTCGAGACGTTCTCCAGTGGCTTGATGTGATGAAGTCTTTCGTGGGCCGCAGATTAGTCTATGGGTCATAGCCCATAACTGGGTCTTTGTATTCACTTGGGTCTATAGGTATCCGAGGTACATGATCTCGACAAAAATTTTAAACACAGCTAAATCAAGGGGCCAACAAATTGGCTGGAAAGGGAATCCACGCATCGCATTGCAATTCCCTTCATCCGTTGCATTGGATCACGCGTGGACATGATTTTCCTTTGGGGGCGCACGCACGGGTTTGGCCTTTCGATGTGTGTTTCTTCCTTCGTAATCTGAGCTCTATACAAACTTAGGATTGGACATTGTCATCTTAGGGTATGTACAACAGAGAGACGTGGTGTCTGTAAGAGTCAATTATTTAACATATAAACAGTTAAAAAAACAAATCATACAATGAACTGTCTATTTCACTGTCTGTAAACTTTTTAATGCTTTACATAGTCAAGATCAATCATGAATACAATTGTGTATCTCATTGTGTTGCTTTGAAAAAACCATTAACAATAAATAATACTAAAATATTTATTTAAAATAAAGAATATAAATGATATATTATATAGTTGCAACGAGGAGCCATACTTCTCATTATCACCCGACCTGCAGCTCATGAATATTTCTCATACATTTGTTATTTTTCTACTCTGTATGCAGATAGAAGGAATACTAAAAGAAGCACTCTTCCTCCCTTACAAAATCGTCAAAGCATCTATTAGAAAACATCTTCCTCTCATAAATCCTTTACCAGAAGAGCAAAATTATTGAGATGTCGTATAATCTTTTTTGTAGTAATGAACTGAATCAAAATCCATATGACTGAAAGCAATTCAACGTTTCAGGAATCGATAAATCCTCAAACTTCTCGTGCGTGGAAGATCAATCAAAATCTATCCACGATTAAATTTTTTTCTGCGTTTTGGGTGAAGGTTGAAGGCAAAGGAATTGTTGTGATTCATATTGGCTGAGGTCGACTTGCAGCTTAGCAAGGCAGTACGGTTCCACACCAAACGCGTTGCAACGAACAGGTCATGTAGCCACTGCGACAAGCTCTCGCCGTGGAGCAACGGCAGCACCATTGGCCACCATCAGAGGAGTTGCGGACGTCGACGCTGCTCGTAGACACCACCGCATCCACCGGCATCGACACTGCACGCAGACTGCACCTCCACGACCTGACTGACCCCTCTCCAGATCCCAGTGCGATGCCTAGATGTTGCTTCCTCCATCTGCATATGTCTCGACCAGCTGGGCCCTCACCGCTGCCCCCTGCCGTGCCACCACTTCCGCCGCCCTCCGCAGCGCACAAGGAGCTCTTTCCTGCGCCCCCTCGCCGGTGCTTTGCTCTTCCTACTGGAGGCCACCATGGCGATGCTAATGATAAAGCAAGCGAGCGAGAAGGCGGAGCGGAAAGGGGAAGACAGATGGATTTGGCGCGCGCACAACCTTTTCCTTCACCATCCCACACGGGATCCTACGTCGCCATCGATCAGGAAAGACGGGCTCTACAACGCTGCTCAGGTCGTCGAGATAACTTCGTAGCACGAGCCATGGCCGTTGCCTCACGAGACAACGCCGAGGCCGTCTCCAAGCGCAACGAGGGGCTTTTTTGCAAAAAGGCAGGTATGGAGACGGAAACCGACGACCGTTTTACATGCCCTTAGCCTTAGGCCTTGTTCATTCCTCCCTCTCCCACGTACTCCCTCTATCTATTTTTCATCAACGCATTAGCCTTGACGTAAAGAACAAAAAAAAAAAAGGGCTATCGCTCGTAACTGACATCACGATCCGGTTGCTAGCATTCCATTTCCCAATTAGTTTTGTGCTAATTACTACTGCCGTTGCCAGCCAACCAACCAGTTTGTAGCTGCTAATCCTGTGGACCAAGAGCTAGGAATCATGCGCACGCCCCGATGTTTCAAACAGAAATACGCAGATCAATCAAAGACAAAGCATTCTGGCTAATAAGCATATGAAAAGTAGACAAAAAGAGTTGTTAACGCTCGGATCGAGTCAACGCACGGAGAGCACTGGGTCGTGCATGTCGCAACGGATAAGATCGGAGAGATCGCCTCCGATCGGTTCGTGAAGATATAGGTATCACGATTTTACTGTGAAAGCCGGTTAGGTTTACGAGCAAACCTACAAAGTGGTAGACGACGCGCTTTCGTGACGAATAACGACTAGTTTACGAGCAAACTAGCAAAGCCCGTTGAATCTCCCGTCCGAGAGGGACTCTGTCTGCACATGAGCGTCGTCGGACGTGTCATAGGTCGGCCGATAATCCCTAGGACGTCATCTATGGCCATGAGACCGGTGCATGAACAACATAGGGGGTTTGAAAGAGAATTAGGGTTTAAAGAGGTAAAGAGCAAAGGGACAACAGGTAGAATCGATTGGGTTACCTCCTCAATCGGGCTTAGGCCTCTTTATAGACAAATAGAGTGGTCTTACCTTGTGGAGTTAAGAATCTAGGAAACAAAGTAGCTCTGATTTGATGTAAAAACTACCAAAAACAGACTTCAAGTACCGAACACTCCGGCACATTGCCGAAGACTCCGGTGTGCAAAATCCCTCGTCTAGAGAGAGCTTACCAGACACTTCGGTACTGTACCGGATACTCTGGTACCGAATACTTCAACATTTTGTCGGACACTCCGGTGGCGGCTCAGACATTTTTTAAGTCTGTAATTTTCTCGTCCGGTCTCCAAATTAGGCGATCCATATATCCGTTTCGATCGTTTCGGCGAGGGCTATGTCATGAAATCTTCAAATCATGGATTGTGCTTCATATTCATGTCTTTTTAAGCACTTCTTTCCTTTTTAGTGGAATTTAGCCAAACTCTTCGACAATATCTTTCATATCCTAAAAAACAAGTTGAAAAACAATTCTTGCGAAACAATCATTATCAGATGTATTCGGTCTACTAAACTGGAGCATCCGGTCCGTAAAACCACAACTTTTGGTCTTTCCAAGATGCAAATTTTGAGTGTCAACACATGCCCCGTGTTTTTTGAAAAAGCTAGCGTGCCAAAAAAATATTTTTGTTACCTAAAATTGCTCAAGTATGATGATAAACAGATACCAATTATCAAGTATTGATATAAAAAACTTATCAAGTAGCAGAAATAATATTCTGTCAATTGTAGCAATGCGTTAGATCGTATTAACTAAATATTTCAGCTACTGAATCATTGAAGTTCAATCTGTAGTCCGGCATTACACTGGATGGTCCGGTGCGCAAAACACCCGAACCCGAGAGGGCTTGCCGGATAGTCCGGTAAATCACTGGATACTCCGGTGGCTGGACATTCCTGTCATGCACCGAACAGTCCGATGTACAAAGCACCTGAACCCGAGAGAGCTTGCCGGATATTCTGGCATTATACCAGATACTCTGGTCACCAGACATTTCGGTCCTGCACCGGACAGTCCGGTGTGCAATGCACCTGAACCCGAGAGGGCTTGTCGGATACTACGACATCGTAACGGATACTCTGGTCAGCGGACATTTTGGTCTTTCACCGGACAGTCTGGTGTACAAAGCACCTAAACCCGAGAGGGCTTGCCGGACAGTCCGGTCACCGCGTCAGATAGTCCGGTGGGCAAAATGCCACAAACCCAAAAGGGCTTGCCGGACACTCCGGTGACTGCAGATTCTACCCAAAGTGATAACCAAATCAACCATTGGCCATGCTTTCTCGCAAGATAACATTCATATTCTTGGCCGAATGAAACTAAGCATTTCACCACATATTTGACAAGCATGACAGATATTTCTATTGTAGCATCTTCTTCTTTACATTTCACTTCGGTTATTGAAGTCTCATGCTCTTCTACCCATGTCAAAACTATGTCGTTCTGCATTTAAGCACGCTCATTAAATTCTTCAATGTTCGGCAATAAAACTTAAAAGCTCATAAAATGTTTATATGCTGAACTTTGAACTTTCTTTGAAATATTAATTTAAAATTACATAGGCAATGACTAAAAAGATTTACAGAACTTTGATTCGGCTCCATCCAAATTTGAAACAAAATAGCCAAATTATCACTCTCTAAGTCAAAACTGAAACTCCCTGATTGCCAACTCGGACTTCCGGTTCTTCAGAATTTCAGCATTGGCAATTTCGAGTATCGGTCATTTGACAACTGAAAATTAAGTTTCATCGGCATTGCAACCGGATACTCATCATGCCAAATACATAGCTACAATCAATATGTGCCTAAATGCTTAACAACACCAAATTCATGATATAAGATTTAGCATCTAGGCATACATCAATGTAAGCACTATGATCCATCCTTCATATAATTTATATGACCGAAATAGACTTCAAGAAGTAATACAAATGTCATATACATTGTTATTTCGATCTTCATAACTAAAATTAATTTCAACAATTGTATGATCTTTTGAACATAACCCTTCATAGCATGAACAATATTTGTACTCCCAAAGATTAAAATAAGACCAAAAAGGATGAGAGTAAACATATGGAGATGGCTCCAACTCATACGCATTGGTGACATGGACAAAGAATCAAGATGAAGAAATGACCAATAATCTTGATGATCGGGCACATACCTTAATTGTTTCTTAGCACTTCTTTTGCCCACTATCTTCTTTGCACCCATCACATGATCACCACGATTGTCACGTTCTTGCAAATTCTCTTTGTGAATCCAAACCATGCCTTTCTCTTTCAACTCTTCCGTAATAAGTTTTTGCAATTCCTTTATTTGCCAATTTGAGAAACCGAGTGGACCTCTCAGTTTTGTTTTTGCCTTGTGAATTGGCAATTCTAATTTGCTCTTGGACACCTCCAACTTCTTTAGTTCAGATTTGGCATCAAGAATATCAACACTTGGTTGCTTCATCTTTTTGCTATTAATAGCCGAAGCTTTCAAAGCATGAATTGGCTTTCCTTCACTTAAATTCAGATCTGAACTTTTATCCTTACGGCCATCTTTTTTGACACGATAGACTTGTCGGACCATCTTTCTCTTCTCTTGATCTATTGACGAATTCTTCTTATCGAAACGGTCTATCATGTGTGGTTGTCTTCTTGTATTTATATTTTGCCTAGGATAGAATTGAGATTGCATCCACGAACCACGCCACTCCTATGATGAATAATGATGAAAACCTACAGTAGGTGATTCATATGGCATCGGCATAATTGGCGTGAAAGAAAGATATGGAGCCTCTGAAAAAACTTTCTTCCTTTGCCGATTCCAACCCTCATGTTTGTATTTTGAAGGCACTCTTGATGGCTTGAGGTAGTTTGGCTTAGAAGCACTCCTCGCATCTCTTTCTCTTACATATTTAGCCAAAAGCTCTTCAAATGTGAGCTTTAGCTTTTTGCCCTCATGTTTGTCATGGAATTTACCTCCTTCAATCTTTTTTAAATTGGTTCTTGGATTTTTGCTCATTTCATTGACTCTATGAAAACTGGAAGTTTCAATTCTGTAAATCGGACATTCCAATTTTTTCAGCTTTGCTAGGTTTGGCCGATTTGAAGTTAATCGGTCATGAGCAAGCTTAAAAACCTTTTATTGCCCCCCAGTGTATGTACGATGAATCTTTAACGACCTCGTTAAAATTGTTGCTTTTAACAATATCATCATGAATCTCATCGGCACTACATTCTTTTCGTTGGAGGTCTTTAAACTAGTTTTACCAAGAATCAACTCTTGGTTTTTAGATGAATCGACCGGTGACCAATTTGATAATCTTTTACTATCAAGACCAATTGAAGCCAACTAGTCATCTTTATGTGTTTCTCCAAAACTCAATCGACCTTCATCAATGGCCGATTGGACTTTCTGACAGAACATATTGCAATTCCTAGTACTATGATCAAAAAAATTATGCCACTTACAATATGCTTGTTTCCTTATATCTTGCAGTGATGAAATGACGTTGTGATCTATGATCCTAATAAAATTATTCTCTAGCAAGCTATCAAATAGATCATCACACAAAGTTAAATCAAAAGTGTACTTTGTTTTCTTTAGCCGATTCTTTTGAGGAGACGGCTTTAAGGTTGAGCAAACGAATGGATCAGAATTCTCATTTACCCATTCGGCTACGCATTTACTTGTGTTTTCATTTTCGGATGCTTTAGAATTTATTACCACACTAGCATCGGTTTTTGCAACATTGGTTAATCTTGATTTTGTTCTTTTAAAAACTGAATGGCCACAAGTAAACCATTTAGATAACAACTTGGGCAATGATGAAGTTGAAACTTTGAATGCTAAAATATTACTGTTATCGGCCTTTATAATTTTTACAATGCATGGACTGACACTATGTGAAGACTCTTTGTTGCTAACAAGTAAATTACCCTCCTCAATCGATCTCTTAGCATTATTTTCTATGGCAGTACTAATGCATGTATTAACTTAAAATTTATGATCTGATTGGGAATTAAGTAAAGTACTTGTAAAACATACCTTATCAAGTGTGTTGGAGAAACGTGAAACCTTGATATGAATTGAACTGTGGTATGGCAAAGCCTTCATCTTCCTTTCGTCTCTGTCTCCATGCTCTTGTTGATGCTCTTTGCTAATCGCACCTTGTTCGGTTACGGGTTGAGGTCGATAAATAATGGAATAATCACTTGACAAACATATGACCTCTTTAGAAAAATTAAACATAGCTAACTTTTTACATTTGATATCCTTATGTGTAGCTGTGTTTGTTTCTTCGATCTCACTTGTAACCGATAATTCAGTAACAATCGGCTTTTTATTGGAACGACTTTTAATTCTTGCGAGAAACTCTGCAAAATCCGCATCTAATTTCTTTTTTATACTCGAAAATGCATCTTGAGGGAACATAGGAGCCATTGTTGAATTTTCACCCATTCGACCATGATCATTATTTGCACTTAAAGTCGAATTAATGGGTGAAGTATATGCAAGCGTGGCATGTGGAGGTATGTGGATGCTTGCTAAATTTTCATTAATTCGGATACAATTTTCAGTAGCATGAGTAGCCGAATTATGACCATTAAGATTTGAGTATAGTGTTGAATTTGTAGGTGTAACCTCCACTCTATTAATATGCAAGGCATCATATGGCACTTGAGAACAATTAGATGAAAGATATGAACTAGCAAGGCCATATGTGTCATGTATCGGCACAATATATGAAGCTATCATAGATGGTGCAATTGGTGCCAATGCATTGAAAGAAGAAACACCATATTGGGTATTCATAAAATTATTGGTACGTGATGTTTTATAAAACTTAGCCGAACCCATGATGTTGGCTCGACCTTGATAACTACCCATCGGCATATGAGCTTGCCTCATTTCCGATGCATGAGGGTATGTGTATTGAATGTTGCTAGTAGAATCTAAACTTGGAGCAAATGTATCATGAACAATGGGTCTATGCATATATTCAGAATAGTGATTCGAATAGTTAAGGCCACTATCAATATAATGACTAGTCGATGCAATATGCTCACTATGATATCTAGCAGTTGATGAGAATTCGTGGTGCTTGCAAAATGACCATTAAGGGTTTCTATTGGATTTGCATATTCTACCTTACAATCATCGCAGTGTGAACAGCCCGTCATGTACTCCATTTTTGTCTAGATCAAACCGCAAGAATAAGGTGGCCTTGACTCTTTCTTCCTCTTTATTCTTGGCCTTTACAAGTAGAATCTGCAACAAGAATAAGAACAACCGCAAATAGATGCAATCGGCCCAAAGAGGCCAGACGCAATGTTTATGACGAATCACAAAGATGGATCAATTAGAGAAAATGCTAGGTTAGAAAAATTCGTTTACTACAATGAAAACCGAATAATCGTCCCCAGCGGAGTTGCCAAAAAGTGTGTTAATGCTCGAATCGGGTCAACGCACGGAGAGCACCAGGTCGTGCGGGTCGCAACGGACTAGATCAGGGACGTCGCCTCTGATCGGTTCGTGAAGATGTAGGTATCACGATTTCGCTGTGAAAAGTGGGTAGGTTCACGAGCAAACCTGCAAAATGATAGACAACGCGCTTTCGTGGTGAAGAGCGACTAGTTTACGAGCAAACTAGCAAAGGCCATCGAATCTCCCACCCGGGAGGGACCTCGTCTGGGCGTGCACATCGCCGGACGTGCCTTAGGTCGCTCGACAGACCCTAGGACGCCTTCTATGGCCGTGGAGACGGGTGGATGAACAGCGTAGGGGTTTTGGAAGAGGATTAGAGTTTGGAGAGGTAAAAAGTAAAAGGACTATTGGTAGAATCGATTAGGTTACCTCAATTGGCCTTAGGCCTCTTTATATAGAAGTGGGGTGGTCTTACCCCGTGGAGATGCGGATCTCCTTGATTAGGAAATAAATTAGCTCTGATTTGATGTAAAAACTGTCAAAAACAGATTTCGGGTACTGGACACTCTGGCACATTGCCAGAGACTCAGGTTGGCAAAATTTCGCGTCCAGAGTGGGCTTACCGGACACTCCGGTACTGTACTAGACACTCTGATATCGAATACTCCAGCATTTTGCTGAACACTCCAGTGACGGCTCGGAGGTTTTTTATTAAGTCCGTAATTTTCTTGTCTAGTCTCCAAATTAGGCGATCCATATATCCATTTCGATCGTCTCGGTGAGGGCTACATCATAGAAACATGTCATTTTAATCACTTCTTTCCTTTTTATGGAATTTAGCCAAACTCTTCAAAAATATCTTCCATATCTTGAAAAACATGTTGGAAAACAATTCTCGCAAAACAATCATTATCCGATGTATTCGGTCTACCAAACTGAAGCATCCGGTTCACGAAACTAGAACTTTCGATCTTTGTAAGATGCAAATTTTGGGTGTCAACAGGAATATATTAGAATTGAATTAGATTAGATTGAATCCATTACTCCCTCCGGTCTTAGTTTTCCTGACATCCTGCTATTTCTCCTTTGGATACTAATTTCTAACGTTTTACGTTTTCAAAGCATTTTTGCGACTGAAATACACTCACATTAATTGATGGCTATCCGAGGCATTGCATTGCTCCTGATGAATCTTTTCTCCGCCCCGCAACAGCTCTTAAAATCCACTTCTGGATCCTTTCTCCTCCCAGCCAGAGCTGTTTACATGCATACAGTCATTTCACAAAGAAAGGGAAAAAAAAATACGCACGAAACAACAGCTGCCGCATGCCATGCAGAAATGAAAACTGGTACAAAAGCGGGAAGGAGCACTGCCATGCAAAAAAAAAAAAACACAAGCAAAGATCGAACCGGCATGCTAATGCATGGCTCCTGCTTGTTGTAACTAGTTGGGAAGTGTGAGATAACTGGGGGCAGTCCCAATGGGCTTTTAATACTTGTTTCTATCTCTATTGAGTGAATTGCACAAAACACTATCTTTTGGAGCTATGTTGTCACAGTACACTGGGTTCCAGCACTCTGGCACATTGCACCAAGTTTTAATCTAAAATTTTTCACTTTGCACCAGTTTTTAGCATAGTTGGAAATTACCAAACCAATTCTACAAGCTAGAAATTACTGAACGACTAAAATTACTGAATAAGCTCATCCAATTTCTGAACTTATTGATATTGAATGACTAAATATTACTGAACCAGTTCTACAACTTACTAAAATTACTCAACGATAGAAAATTATTGCACCAATTCTAAAAGTTACTGAATTTGTTGAAATTATTGAATGACTGAAAATTACTAAACCAATTCTAAATTTACTTGAACTTGTTGAAATTATTGAATAGCTAAAAATTACTAAACTAATTCTAAAATTTACTTAAACTTACTGAAATTATTGAACAACCGGAAATTACTGAACAACTAAAATTACTGAATCTGAAATTACTGAATGACTAAAAATTATTAAACTAATTCTAAAAGTTACTACTTAGAACAACTCGAAATTACTGAACCAATTCTAAAAGTTAGTACTTAAAACAATAAGAAATTACTAAACCATTTCTGCAGCTCACTAAACTCACTGAATGAATGAAATTACTAAACAAATGTTAGTAGAAATGCTAAATGCTAAATGCTAAAAAGTAGTGCAAAGTGAAAATTTTTAGGTTAAAACCTGGTGCAATGTGCAACAACTGCTAGAACCTAGTGTAATGTGACAATATCACTCCAAAAGGTAGTGTTTTGTGCAATTTACTCATCTCTATTAAATCATTCTCCACCTAAACAAAATGCTGACATGGCAACTTAATTAACCAGGAAAGAAAGAAAAAATAGAGGAAACCATTTCTTAATTATCAGGGAATCCATGTTTACTCCTGCCCCAAGGTACAAAGACACTATGAATTTAGATCTGGGAAGAAACCACCAGTTAATTTGTATCTGATGGGGCCACGCGCGTTTGCCCACCTGGCGCGCATGCTATTGGCGATGCTCCATGCCCCGTGTTGGAAGGCACCCACAATATTTATTTATTTGCACTTTTGTGTGAGATAGTTTCTAAAAATGATTCCTTGTTGATGTGGTTGCTATGGAAACCATGTATAGTTTCAAGCATTAAGACTGCCCTGAGTAAAGAAGGCAATTGAGGCTATTTAATATGGGCAAACATGGAAAAAGACCTGTTATTTAATCACGCGTTGGTTCATGAGATTACATCAATAAATATGAGACTGGTGGGAGTACATGTTAAGTATTGTTTGAATCTCTCATTCCATTTTATTCCCCTTCAACTCTAACCTAACTGAACACCGCCTTAGCCAGAATTCTCCCAAACTATAATTTCAAAGTGATGTGTCCAAAAGTGTGTGAATGATATATCCATTACTAACTCGGTCTCATTCTAGTGTCTTTAAATATTTTTAAATTATTTATCATTCCCCTCGCTTTGCAAGGTATTCTCTCCATCCCATTTAATTTGCCATTCAAAATTTTATGAAAGATAGTGTTGAGGACCAAAATTAGCACTCATAGAAAACCAGAAGTTCCATCTTTAGCAGAACAAATATGGTATAAATGTTTAATTTTCATCCAATTATAATTATTTTGCAAGAATTATTTTAAGACATATTTCACGGGCTATGGAAGATATTTTTGAAGAGCTACTAAAGATATAAAGAAATGCTTGGAAAGACCTCAAGATGAAGTCAAATTCCTGATTTAAATGTTACTTAATGTAGCCCTCTTTGAGACGATCAAAATGAACACATGAGTGACCTAATTCGAAGCCCAGATGAGAAAGCTATGGGATCTCGAAGATGAGCACAACCTGCAAAACCGAAAGTTTTGGTTTTGGTAGATTTAGTTCCCAAGGAAACCGGAAGTTCAATCTAGCAAAACCGGATCTTCTGGTTTGTAAAATTGAAAGTTTTGATTTAGTTCCAGAAGTTCCGGTTTATCTTGAGAAAGGGATAAGTCACGATTCTGTTACGGATGTTGCTAGGGTTTCATCTCTCTGAAAGGATAAGTTCATTGTTGGATCAGCGACGATGATTAACGCACAAACACACACAAACGCGAAATACTGGACGAACACACGAGAGTGAGAGAGTCTGTTTTGCTGCCGCAAGACGTTGCAGCTTTTCGGTTTTCCTTGATGCGTTTTTATGGGAAAACAAACATGCAGAACGTGGGCTTGATGCCCAGTACCCACGCCACCGCACGAACGGGGCGCTACGTGCCTATATTCTCGGCACGCCTGCGACGTGCTTGCCGTGCGCCGATGGCATTCAACAAATGCAGAAGACTCGGGCCACGCCGTGAACCATGCACGCCTCTGGCCACACACGACCCGGAACTAACATGCGACAAACTCGCTAATGGAACTAGATTATTGACTAACATTTCTCCTCCTTAATCTGGTTGCACCCGAACCACATTCAGCTTCTGACGCATCTCTGTGAACTTCACTCTTCCTAGAGCCTTTGTCAGAATATCAGCTAACTGTCTTTCAGTGCTAACATGCTCCACATCCAATCTTCCTTCTTCCACACATTTACGAATGAAATGGAACCTGATCTGAATGTGTTTGACACGGTCATTATGCTTTGGATTCTTGCTGAACTCAATCGCAGCTTGATTGTCCACCATGAGTCTGAACTTCTTCTCCTATGTTCCTGTCAAGTCTGCAATAAGTCTGCTCAACCAAACTCCTTGACAAGATGCAGCTGCAGCTGCCATATATTCAGCCACACAAGATGAGAGTGCTACTAACTTCTGCTTCTGCGAAGACCATGAGATCAAGCTGTTGCCAAGAGAGAAAACTATCCCAGTTGTGCTTCTACTGTCACTGCAATCTCCAGCCAGATCACTGTCACTATATCCCACTAGATCGTGTACAGGACCTGACTGTTTCTTGTATGAGCAACCAAAATTAATGGTACCAGCAACGTACCTGATAATCCTCTTCACTGCTGCCCAGTGATCTGCAGATGGAGCTTCCATATATCTGCTAACAATGCCCACAGCATACACTATGTCTGGTCTAGTGTTAACCAGATAACGCAAACTCCCAATTATGCTTCTATAGCTAGTTGCATTCACCTTCTGTTCTTCATCACATCTCTTCAGTTTCAGGCGTTGCTCCATAGGTGTCTCAGCTGAATTACAACCAGACATCCTAGCTAACTCAACTATCTTAGCTGCATACCACTCTGGCTTATGGTGATATCCTCCTCACATTGCTTCACTTCAATTCCCAAGTAGTAACTGAGCAAACCTAGATCACTCATCTTGAATGAATTCATCATCTGCTCCTTGAATACAGAGATTGCTGCTCTATCTGGACCACAGATAATCAAATCATCCACATAAACTCCTACTAACAAGAGAGACTGACCATTACCTCTGCTGTAAACAACATGCTCCAGTGCACTCCTCCTGAAAGTGTTGTCAGCTCTCGATCAAGCCTCATATTCCAAGCCAGAGGAGCTTGTCTCAGCCCATACATTGCTTTCTTGAGCCTGAGAAACTTCCCTTCCTGATTACTCCCACTGTCTGTTTTTGTTGGGCGCATTTCATGATGGCACGGAAACCAAGTGCTGCTGCAAACACTACCGATCTCTAGTTTGGTCTCTAGTTTAGTCTAGAGTTAATCACGTTGGGATGCCTCGTTTCATGAGAAACGGCAGACCATAGCCAGTCAGACGGTCATCGCGTGGAATGAGCCTGCATGTCCGGATGGAAACACGAAGAGCCATCTAACCCAGCCACCGCAAGGAAGCATGCAAAAGATAATGGATGATAATCACGCGCGCTGAACGAGGCGATCAGCTGAAATATGCCTAAGAATTATGAAAAAGAGACTCTGACGAATGCGCTTAAGAAACCTGGACGGAGGGAGTATTATCAAAGAAACGAGGAGGTTGATGCACACACTTCCTCATTGAGATCTCCATTTAAGAATGCAGATTTTACATCCATATGATGTCCCTGCCATCCTCCATGGGCTGCAAGGGCTAGGATCAAGCGTATTGTCTCCATTCTGGCAACTAGAGCAAACACCTCTTCAAAATCAACTCTCTGTCTCTGTGCATAACCTTTTGCTACCAATCTTTGCCTTATGTTTCACTACATTCCCTGCTGGATCCTTCTTCACCTTGAAAACCCAGTTGAGGAATGAGGCCAATGGCCTTGTGTCCAGATGGCAGCTCTGAAAATGACCATGTCGAATTTTCTTGAATGGACTGCATTTCTGCTTCCATAGCCTCTCTCCAACAATCACTTTCCAAAGCTTCCTCAACACTGCCTGGTTCCTCTGCTGCTAGCAAGCACAAGTTACTGTACTGAAAATCTTGAACCTCTTCAGCAGTATCCCTCAAATTTGACAGTGTATGAAACCTCAATGGGTTTCCATCAGAGTCCACTGCACCAGACGCAGGTCGTTTTGCAAACTGAATTGCTGCAGGACTTGAGTGCTGGGAGGCGACAGAGGCTGTGTCCAAGCATGCGGATCACCATGAGCCTGTGGTGTCCTCTCCTCCTCCTCAGCCTCTGTTGCCGGACGACCAACAATGGCATAATTTTCAACTGAAAACGGCACAGCAGCAGTCAGATGCTCACCTCCATTGTGAGCCCAATTCGACGGCTTCTTCTCATCAAAGATTACATCACGGCTTGCCATCAGCTTTTTCCCGACAGGATCATATACCCTGTACGCTTTGCTTTCAGGCTCATATCCCAGGAACACTCCTGGAATTGATCTATCAGACAACTTGCTTATCCCTGGACCCAGCTTCTTCACATATGCAGTGCAGCCAAAAGTGCGCATGTGTCGCACTCGTGGCTTCCTCTTGAGCAATGCTTCAAACGATATCTTTCCCTCCAGGCTTCTTGATGGAGATCGGTTCAGAATGTAGACTGCAGTCTTCACTGCTTCGCCCCAAAATTCTGCTGGTACTTTCATACTTTTCAACAAACACCGAGCCATCTCAACCACAGTGCGGTTCCGGTGCTCCATGACACCATTTTGCTGAGGAGTGTATGGCGCCGTGGTGAAATGCTTGATGCCGAGATCACTGCAGGACACTGTGAAAGCGTTCGAGTTGAACTCGCCACCTCGATCTGTTTTCAATCCCTTCAGACTTCCACCAAGTTCTGTTTCAACCTGGTTCTTGATTTTCTTGAACATATGAAGTGCTTGATCTTTGGTCACAAGAAGCTCGACCCACATAAAATGACTGAAGTCATCCACGATCAGCAGAAAATAATTCTTACCACCAGGAGTTGGCGGAGTAATCTGGCCACAGAGATCAGTATGGAACAGATCAAGTGCTTCTGAAGCTCGATAAGAGGCTACCTGCGGGAACGGTGCACGGTGCTGCTTGCCAAGTGCGCAGCCGTCGCAGACCTGCTCCACGCGGTCAATCACTGGAATCCCGTCCACCATGTTCTTCTGTCCGAGTTCTCGTAGAGCTCGGAAGTTCAGATGGCCGTAGCGAGCATGCCAGAGCCAAGCAGCATCAGTGCCACTCGCCAATAAGCACACCGGTTCTGCCACGTTCAGGCTGAAAGTACACAGCCGGTTCGTGGTGCGCGGCGCTTGAACAAGCAGCGTGCGTTCTGGGTCGAACACGCACAGCTGCCCATCCTCCATCACGATCTTGCATCCGCCTTCTTCCAACTGGCCCAAACTGACAATATTGCTCTTCAGTTTAGGAATGAAGTAAATAGAAGTACCTTGTGTTCATTTCTCCACCCGCGCATGATCACGGAGCCCAATCCACGAATCTCAACCTCTGAACCATCTCCCAGACGAACCGTGCCCCGCACAGTTTCGTCCAGAGCGCTCAGAGCTGAGCGTTGCCCCGTCATGTGATTGCTTGCACCGGAGTCTTGGTACCACGTATCACTGTTGCACCGCTTGGGGAAGACCCGATCTTCATTCAGGTACAAGACCTGTGTCACCTCGTTCTGTTGAGAGACGTTCACGTCCGACCCCGTTGCCGTGGCTGATGCCAGCAACAGGGCTGGCTGCTTGACGTCCACCTTGGCAAGGTGTGCCTCCTCCTTGCGCTCGCGCCGCGGTTTGCGACACTCCTTGATCCAGTGGCTGTAGATGCCGCAGTTCTGGCATTTCCCTTTTCGCCGAGGTGTTCCCTCCGACGTCAGCTTCCTGGCAGTGTCATGGTTCCCAGCTCGTGCTCCACCCTTGTTCTTCCCTTGAGAATTACCGGCCGTGCGTTCGCCACTCGACGAGGATTCAGGCACCAGACGATGTTTGTACTTGGCTAGCCATTCATCCTCGGCAAGAAGCAGGCGCCCGGTCTTGTCCACGATCTCCTGGTTGATGTCCTCAAAACGATCCTCCGCCTCGCGCAGCCTTCCAACCAGCTCCTGAACCGATAACTTGTTGAGATCAAGCAAGGTCTCGATTGAAAGAGCAATCTGCGCATAGCGAGCCGGCGCAACCCGGAGAAACTTTTTGCCAACACGCGCATCAGTCATGGACTCACCGAATGTCCGTAGAGTGGCTGCAAGGCCGGAAATTCGCATTGCGAACTCGTCGACAGCCTCGCCGTCCTTGAAGTCGATATTCTCGAACTCCTTGAGAAGCTTCTGGGCACTCGCTTCGCGGACACGCATGCTTTGCACCGCCTCCCGCGCCTCCTTTACGCTCTCCTTCACCGCCAACGCCGCGTGCGTCTCAGTCGGCACCCCTCGAAGAATGGCGGCCAGAGCCAGCCTATCTTCGCGGCGCTCAACCTTATCACTGGTGATGGCATGCCAGAGCTCTTGTGCCTCCATGTTTACCTTCATCACAAGGGACCAGTCGTTGTAGTTTGTGCGTGTCAACATCGGATATAACAGAGAATTCCCCGAGTCCTTCACAACCCGCTCCACCACGATCTTGCCGGACGTGCCTTCGCCGACGGCTTTCGTGCCATCGCCGGTGTGAGACTGGGTAGGAGTCTTGGACTGAGGACTGGCGCTGGCCATGATGCGCTCACAATTCTCTCAACCCAGCTCTGGATACCAAATGTTGGATCAGCGACGATGATTTACGCACAAACACAACCACAAGCGAAATACTGGATGAACACACGAGAGTGAGGGAGTCTGTTTTGCTGCCGCAAGACGTTGCAGCTTTTCGGTTTTCCTTGATGCGTTTTTATGGGAAAACAAACATGCAGAACGTGGGCTTGATGCCCAGTACCGACGCCACCGCACGAACGGGGCGCTACGTGCCTATATTCACCCTATTTTTTTTTGTTATATATCGATGTTTACCTGTTTTCAATAATTTTGCAGGTTATTCACCCCATTGAAACTATCACTTCTTTCCAAAGTGTGTTCATTGACTTCCAAAGTGTGAAGCCCATGAAAAAAAGTCCAACTCTCATGGCTTGTGACATGAGTAAACTATAAGAAATAGTCTCACCTTACTTAGTTCAAAAAGAGATACACCAACTTAAATAGCCAGTGACCCAAAGCATAGCAACCCTATTTTTAACCCTTTTATGCGAAGCGAGGACGAAAACGTAAGCGGGTTGCTGTGTAGGTGTGGCCTATGCAGCGTGTGCGTGGTCATGAGTCGTATTTGAGCCTGAGTTGTTACAGAATGGTATTAAAGCCAACCTTGACTGTGTCACGGACACGTAAGGTTAGGGACGCAGATATGGTGTGGATGACGTGTGGGCCCTACAGGGTAATAGCATGATGCATATGCTGGTATTGATGTACGGACGTGGCCAGAGAGGATCGATCCTGTGCGTCTATCCCTTATGTGAGTGAGTTGCCTCGACAAAGACGTCGAGTCCTTTGAGGGTGGGAGTCTGCGAGACCCATGAAAAAAGGCCCAACTCCTATACTTTTTGGTGTAGGTAAACCATGAGAAATAGTTCCACCATACTAGCTCGAAGAGGGATAGACCAACTTAAATAACAAGAGACCCAAAACATCCCCGAGTTAACCCTTTTACGCGAGGATGAAAGCGTAAACGGGTTGTTGTGTAGATGTGGTCCATATAGCATGTGCGTAGGCATGAGCCATATTTGGGACTAGGCTGTTACACAAAGATGAGCTTAAGGTAGTTGTTGTATGCCATTTTATGTGTTATCCTATAGCTGCAACTTTATGACAATTGTGGGTTAACAAGAAACATAGCTCAGTAACAGTGATTGCAGAGTTCCTATGGCATCTATCGTCAGATGATGGGACTTTCTACTTTGATGATAAGCATGTTGATGGTTATGAGTACAAGGGCCCCATAATGACATGTTCTTCAGTAGTATGGAGTGTCTCCTCTTTTGCAGGTGTAGCATCTAAGAAATTTAATGTGCATATCATTTTCACTTTTTCATACCTATTAATTATGTTCATGTGTATAAGCACCATTCTTTATAATTACAACCAAATCAACATACCCCTAGGATCAAGTGACCGAGGAGGAAGGTTGAATCAGGCACTCACTAATTCTAACTTCTATACACCTTACCGCCAACTAGGGAGCTAGCACAATTCCTAGCATACTAGTGATATGAGAACTTTCAAAGAACAACCTAATATGCTAGAGGCCATCAACAAAGAACACTAGAACTAGACTAAGGATAAACAAGAACAACAAACCAGTCTAGAGAGATAAACCAAGGATAAGGCTCTAAACTAGCTAGACAAAAGATAGCAAACAAGGTAAACTAGCTAGAAGCTAAGGAGGCATCAAGCAACTTCTACATATGCTTGTTGTGATATCAAAGCAAACAAACAATACACACTAACCTGAAAGCCACCATGAGTGAACTAGGAGCAACCTATCAATACTACTTGCATGAATAAAAAGAGAGGCTCCTTGTTGAAGTGAGAAGTGATGCTCAAGATTTTTCCCGAGGTCTCGGAAGATTGGCGCCTTCCCCTACTCCTTGTTGGACCATTCCTGTCGAAGTACCAGTCCCTCCTACCGTTCCTAGAACGTGCTCTCTAGGGCACGCTTCACTCCCGGAGTGAAGTTACCAGTAATCCCTGTTGTAGCGAACAATGCCCACTCACAAGAGCAAGCATCCAAGGCTCGGGCGCTCACTCTTAGTGTCCCTTTCAAGCGGCTTCTAACCGGTCTAGGCTGCCATAGACTAAGAGTAACAAGCTTTATCACTCCTCTCTAGCCTCACAAGCTCTAAGAATGCGTGAATGCTCTAGTTACTCTCCCTTTAGCACTAAAAATCTTCCAATCTACACTTGTGCTTTTCTTGGTAGCCCTTGGCTTTCACAAGATGTTCTCTAAATTCTTCTGGCCATTGGACATCTTCTCTTGGACTGGCACATGGCTATATATAGGCTACCAACTCCATAATAGCTGTTTATAGCCGTTGCCAAAAAAACTGTTTGCTTTTTTCAATCGCTAGACTCTTCAGTGACTGATCACCAAACTTTTTGGTGATCACCTTCGTCTTGAGCTCCAAGAATATCCTTTTTGGACTCCATCTTGTCCTAGTCACTGGACTGTCCGGTGACCAACTCCTTCGATGATCCAATCGCTTGCAACTTTCTTTGGAACCTGCAGCCTTCATAGTCATCGGACTGTCCGATGACCTTACTGAACTGTTCGATGACCATTTCTTCCACTTTTCAAAACAAAAACTACTATTTAGAATTCCACATCCTCCATAGTCACCGGACTAACCGGTGACCTCAACGGACTATTCGAAAACCATTTTATCCACTGAAACAGCCGAGTTCGCCTTCTCTAGAAATGCCGAAATTTATAGTCACAGAACTTGTCCAGTTACGTATTTCGAAGCTGAAACTTGGATTTTTCACTACCATCTTGTTTCTAACTTCCTTCTCTTGCTTCCTCATCTTGTCTTTTGTCACCTTAGTGTCATTGCGGACTCCTAGAGCATCTAAACACCCTAACACTCATATGACCAAAGAGGAATGACTCAACATCTCTTAATAGTACCGGTTTACTAATGGACTCAAAGCCTACATCTAAGCCACACTTGGCTCTAGCTCATCCTTAGCCTTGATCCACCTTCAACCGCGACGCTTCATCAAGAGTCCAATCACCATATGAGTCGTCGATGATCCTCGAAGAAGCTAACTTGTATATTCTTGATATAAGCATATATTGAACCTACATCCAACAAGTTAGTTCATGGTTCTCACTCAATCACTAAAATATTCATGCATTTGAGATTTCCAATACTTCAAAGGTCATGAAGCTTATACCTAGTGATAAGACTCGACAAAGCTCTACCTTGGTATTAGGCTCCCTACACTATTAGAATCTGCATGTTTCCCTAGGGAACCCTAGGGAAAGGATACACCGTTGGGGAAGTATTTCCCTAGAAACTCCCATAAGGAACGTTTCCCAAGGAGAAATTTGACGGGAAAGGGTGACTGCCCTGCTGTTTTAGGGGGAACTATAGGGAAAGCTGAGATTTCCCTACGAAGTTTGGTTACCAGAGAAAATTGGTGGGTCCATTTAAAAAAAAATAAAAGGGTGCGGGCTCGCATCCCAGGGCATTGGTCTCCACCGCCTGTACACCACCGCCTGCAGTTGCTGCAAGCTACAGCTTGCTTGCTGTGCTGCTGGCCGCTGCTATTTGGCGTCGTGCCTGCTCAATGCCGCAGCTTGTCGTGCGGAGGAGAGGTGGGCCTGTCCATGTCTTCTCCAACATTGTACTTTGATGCTGCTTCCGAGGTGCGCGAAAGAGTGCCTGGCCTATCGACACTATCCTCAAGCTTGTACCTATACAAATGCTTCTTTGATTCAAGTAAGTATTTGTGATTCTCTTGCTTGCTAATAGTCTGTTGATTTAATATCTAGTTCTTCTTACTTACGGGTTCATCGCTCTATATTGCTTAGAGTACCTTAGTCCTTTAATATTAGCGGCGGGACTAAGGTAGTAACTTACTTCGTAGTTGTGGTGTTTAGGATAATAGTTATCTTTGTTTATTTCACACTTCACGGTCTATAGAGGTAGGTGGCAGGTGGTAATAGCCCTGTTGGTCCTTTTGAAATCCTTCGTGTTTGAGTATGCGGTAGTGATGGAAGCTGGAGCAGCCTGTGGATTGAAGTGAAAATCGGTGCCGAAGTAATGCGCTAGGAATTGACCTTACTTTATCCCGGACTTGGATATCTTGAGAACCCCTCTCTGAATACTTTAAGGGAAGTGGTACAGTGGTATTCCGCACGCTTGCGAATTTATCTGTGGACGCACCTCACCACTGCAGGCTGGCACGCTCAACGCTGCCATCGCACCGCGCCGCTGACTACCAGCCCTGCTCGATGCTGCTGCCTCACTGCCCCCGGCTGGGCCCTGCCTTCCGAAGAGAGATGAAAGAAGCTTAGTGAAGAAATGGGGAGGAGAGAGGAGAGAAGAGAGGAGGATTTTTATTTGAACTGAGTGACGGATGGAGAGAGATAAGGATAGCCAGATATTTCAATCGGGGAGGAGAGTTTCTCGACGAAAGTGGTCACAATACTAGGGGAAGATTAGGTTTCCCTAGGAAAATTAAATCTCCTATGGAAAAGCATAGCTTTCCCAAGGAATCCGAGTATAACCACAAGGAAATAGAGATTTCCCCTACGTTTTCTGTACTGTCATTGGGAAATTTTGTTTCCGCAGCGTTTGCAAAAAGACCCTAGGGAAAGCCCCAATTTTCTTGGGAGTCTGGAAGATTCCAATAGTGTTAGTAACTCAAAGATTGCTTTAATCAGATTGAGGCTTTATCATTCTTGGGGAACAATATTTAAGTTCTCTTTTGTCATTCATTTTAGGATTGTGGACCTATTTTCATTATGTATGTCCAATTTAGAAATATATTAGCTTTGTTTCTGATTGCAGATCAGAGAATTTTGTATTGCATTAAATAAAAGAAACAACATATGTTTATCACAAACACTTGATATTTTTTTGGGTTGGAAATCACTTCTTCTCTCTCTCAGCAATGTGTTTGTCACACACACACCTACATAAAGCTCACACAAGTACTCAATACATGCAAACAAGTTTTGGTTGATGCGGCCACCACGCAGCATCATAGTCTTCTATTATATATAGACTCTTAAATATGCAAGCGAGAATAACCAGCCACTACCGCACGGCCACAACTCACGCCACAACTAAACAAATTCTATCATGCAAAGGCCATGCATGCAAGGACCCATTCTCTAGCCAACAAACTCTCTTCGTGATCTTGGCCCAGGCTCCACCATGCATGCATGCACAACGACGTTGGCCACTTCTTGCATCTAACATGCTGCTTCTCGCAGCACTCTGTGTGCATGCAGTTGGACTTGCCCATCAGATAGACTTGTTCACGAAGATTGTTGGCACAATCATTCATCCATGCAACACTACTTCACCACTGCAACGTTCGCATCGCACAATGTGTCGTTTATCCTTCAGCCGATAGTTGTGCCAGCTATATATGTATCTCACGTACACATCTCCTAATTGCAAGTGACCTACACTAACTTAACTACATGCAAGATGAAAATTAAACATGCACATACATGAATCAAGGTTAGTTCCAACAATATTCCCCTGATCTTGATTCTTCATTATTTGAGGAGAAGGAAAAGAATTAGAATAGTGCAGGATCATCACTTGCATAGCTTTGAGCTAACAGGGCCTTCTCCTCCTCGTTCTTAGGATATTTCCAAGCAAAATGTCCATAGTCTTGACAGTCGTAACTTTTTACCTTGCTCTTGTCCTTCCGCTCACCGTGGCCACGACCTTTCAACAAGAGAAGCTGCTCCTCCTTCTGGATTTCTCGTTCTTCATGGGCCTTCAACGATCCAATGGCCTCCTCCACAACCATCTTGTTGATGTCACTAAACAGCATCAATAATGAAGTGATGTTGATGAATTTGCTGGAGACGGCTCGCAACAGCTTCTTCCTGACATACTTCTCATCCATCACATCACCAAGTTCACGTATGTGCCCAATGAGCGACATGAACCTCTCAACAAAATCATCCATGGAATCTGCATCACCCATCTTTAGGTTATAAAAAATCAGAATGTAAGGATTGGATCCTTGCTTCCCGGACACGCGCGGTGCTGACATGCATGGAGCGCAGCACCGCCCACATATCAAAGGCAGTCTCCTTCTCAGCAACACATAGCAGCATCTTGTCGTCGATCAACTGCATGATGATCGTCAAGGCCAACGAATCAACGCTCTCATCGACAGCCTGGATGCCGCCGTAGGATCAACCGCACCCCATGCGCCATTGGTGTGTAAGAGGAATTTCATTCTTATCATCCATGCCAAGTAGTTCATCCTTGTTAGCATCGGGAACGGGAGCCTCCCCGTCGTTGCCCGTCCGCCGAGTTGCCCGAACCATTGCTCATAATGGCTTTGCCTTACGAAGTATCATTTGTGCGGCATCATCTTCATCAACCTGGTTTTGAATACCAATTGTTAGGATCACTCACTCACAGGTAAAGTGTTTATCACAAACACTTAAATCTTTTTTTGGTTGGAAATCACTTCCTCTCTCTCTCTCTCTAGGCAATGTGTTTGTCACAAACACACACCTAAAAAAAGCTTCTGTGGTGAACACACAAGGACACAACATAGACAAATAAGTTTTGGTTGATGCGGCCACCATGAAGCATCATCGTTTTCTATTATATATAGACTCTTAAACATGCGAGAATAATCGGTAACTATCGCACGCCGCAACTCATGCTACAACTAAACAAACTATCATGCAAAGGCCATGCATGCCAGAACCTATTATCTAGCCAACACAACTCTCTTCGGGATCTTGGCTTAGGCTCCATTTTCGTAGCACCATGTATGCATGCACAACAAAGTTGGCCACATTTACCTCTGACCTGCTGCTTCTCATAGCACTCTGTGTGCATGAAGTTGGACTTCGCCATCAGATAGACTTGTTCATGAAGGCTATTGGCTTCACCACTCATCCATGCAATACTGCTTCACTCCGCAATGTCCCCATTGCACAGCACGTCCTTTGTCTTTCAGTTGATAATTGTGCCAGCTATATACATATCTCATGCGCACATCTCCAAATTGTAAGTGGCATACACTAACTTAACTTCATGCAAGATGAAAATTAAATATGTAGATACATGAATGAAGGTTAGTTCCGAGGATGTACTCCCTCTGTTTCTATATTGTTGTCGCGGGTGACTTCTAACATCATTTTAGACTATCCGTCTTATGTAAATAAGTTTGACAAATATCATATATTTTATTATAAATTACTTTACCTTTATGATTAAAGATATGTCAATCACGATAGGTGTAGGACGCAGTGCGCAAGGGTTTCTTTGATGCTGTTTCTTCCGCCTGAGCAACCCATCCTTCACAGTTATAGCTGGCCAATGGGTCAGGCTGGGCTGGCATGGCACGGGCCTAGTCGGGCTCGGGCCAACTCTGAGGCGGCCCGGTACAGCTCAGCTAGTTGATCGGGCCGTGCCATGCTGGCCTGCAGTGCCGACTGCCCAGGTCTAAGCATGACCAAGTAGATTTTTCACGGGCTGGGCTAACCCCGATCACAATAAAAAATAAATATTATTTTCCGAAGAAATTACTAGAAACTAATTAGTAGTGTATAATTTCAAAAATCCTAAATTTTAAACATAAATTTGTCAATTTATATATATTTCAATATTAAATTTCTGCAAAATGATAAACAAGTCGGGCGGGCTATGCTGGGCAGACGGGCTATATGGGCCCAATATCGAACCTAACTGGGCCAGCTTAAACAGGTCGTGCCTCGTACCAGGGCAACGAGTCTGCGTCTAGGCCCAGACACGGCCCGTATCATGCTTCGTGCAAGCCCGACATGATCCTCATCCGTGCCGTGCCATGCTTGGGCCGGGTCAAAATAGTCAGGACTCATGCCGGCCCGTTTGGTCAGCCCGCATGGCAGCTATATTCACAGCTAGTTAAATCGGAAGAAAAAAATTTTAAAAAAAAGAAAAAGGGAGAAATTCGAGGAACGGATCTCGCATCTGCCCAAACTGAGAGTGCTCGGGCTGATTGTTTCAGGCTAAGCCAAGAGGCAGGACGGAATGGTGGTTTTGTGGAGAGGAGAGAAAAAATGATGGTTACGGCTACGGGTCCTCCACCTCCCTCGCCGAAGGCTCGTCACATCTCAACATCAGCGAGCGTTGACCAGACATCGCCGAGCGAGCAATCACCGTCGACGATCGTGTAAGCACTGTCGACGAGCGCGCCTGCACCGACGGTTACTGTGCTCCAGCGCAGGAATCTCCTTCATCCCCGTCTGAACCGTCCGATCGGCAACGGGCACTTGGATCGGGAGCTTGTGCCGCTGACATTGGCGACCCTGGATGTCAGCCGGTTGAGGTCACAGTTATTCTGCGGGATCCATCGATAATTCCTTATTCATCCCCTTTCTCGCGTTCTCGACCTAACCCTAGCGATACTGACAAGGCGGTGTGCGACGATGGTGATCTACATCATCCGGTAATCCCACCTCCGAATTTCCCCACACCTGATGGTTTTTTCCCTCACGCTAGCGTTGATCAAAGTGATTCTGGTTGGGCAGGAACGGTTAGGGGAGATATGAGATCGTTCGCCTAGGCAGTGAACACGACACCGTTTTTGAATGCTCCAGCGGTGATCGTCCCTATGAATCAAGGTAACAGGGGTTTCGCGTCTGGTTCCTTCAGATCAGGTCGTGGGTATGGTAGAACCTACTCACGTCCTTCTAGGGCTAGGACAATCTATTGGGGCTTTGCTCGGGGAGGCCGTTATGGCACTAGTTTCAGTGATGACTATCAGCACCAGAAATCTCAGCCAGATGCACACGGTGGTTTCTAGAGGGTTAATACATTTGATCAGCCATCTCGGGGGGGGGGGGGGGGGGCAGGTTTGTGATCAGCAGGGAGGAAAGGAAACTCAAGATGAAAGTCATGCTAAGTGGATCCCAAAAACATCACCTCTGTGAGGAACCAAAAATGAAACAATGGGTTGAGGCAAAACCAAATGTGTCTCCACATTAGGGCAACATGTCCCAGCAATCTCACCTTGATTCTAGTGGAGGACAGAAAGATCAGGGGGTAGGAACCATTCAGAACCACAATCTAGTAGGCAGGGGCATGGAGTTGTTTTCTATTGTGAGGCGTGTGAGTCTCCTGACCACCCAGTTGGCTTTTGTCCACATATTGTGAGGTGTAAGCATTGTGGTGAAAGGGATCATGGGATCAAGATCTATCCTCAAAAGAAACCATGGGAGTATATTGCAAAACTTTGTGGGGTACAGGCTGATTGTCAAGGTTTTTTTGTCATTGAAAATGTTCCTAATGCAGCTGCTCTTAGAGAGAGAAATTGTACTGCTTTGATTACTGTCACAGAAGGCACTGCCTCTGCTCAGTGGATTGAACTAGAAATGCAATCTTTTATTGCTGTTGGCTGGAAGTGTAAAGTAAATAATGGAGGGAAAACAATTTAATATGAGGTTTCCTAACTTTGCTAAGATTGAGGAATGGTCTCATTTTAAAGCTGTGAAGATAAAGAGTGCTAATGCCAATATTAACATAAAACCATGGGATACTGCAGTGGGGGCTATAGGGGAATTACAAAAAGCCTAGTTTAGGATCAGAAGAATTCCTCTTGAGAGTAGATCTGAGACTGTGATTTGTGATGTGGATTCTCTTATAGGCAAGACCTTAGACTTTGATGAAACTAGCATAATGAAAGAGTTTGTGAGAATTAAGATTGGGTGCAGAGATATAACTAAGGTGCCTACGGTGATGGAAGGACAGATTGGTGACTACTTCTATGATTTCTTATTTGAGAGGGAGTGTCCTATGGAAAGACCTAATCCTAGGCAAAATGTTTATGTGAAGGTGGATTTTTGTAGTTCAACAGCTCCTGTGGATGAAAATATCTCAAAGAAAGTTAAGATCAGTCAAGAGTCATCTGCTCCTTCATCCCAGAATACCTCTTTTGTAAAATCTAGAGACAAAACATACAAGAAGACTGCTACAACTCTCCATCTTATGACTAACCAGGGCATTAAGAGTAGTAAAGTTAGTGCCTCAGTTGAGTTGAATACCTCCAACACAGGGACAACAGGAGATGACGGGGGATCTGAGGGGGACAAAATTGATGCCATGAGGAACCTGGATGTAAGTGAAGAAGAAGAAGAAGAAAGCTAGGAAGGACATGATACAGCATCAGATATCAGATATAAAGAAGCCCCTATAGTTGCAAGCGAAAAAATTGGATGATGAGATGTTCTAACTCTTGACATTGAGAAACCTTTTATAGACATTCTGGGGGACAAACTATCTGCAATTGAAGAAGAAAAGAATGATATGGAGACTCATGATCAGCATGAAGAGCTAAGGGAAGATAATATTGTTCAGAGATAAGAGGTGGTTAAAGTTATTCAAGCTGTCATAGATCAAGTTATTGAACTTAAAGCCCAGGATGAAGGAAGAGGAACAACAAATCGACAATATTGAGGGCTCTGCTTTGGATGTCCAAGCAGTTATCCCTACCAGGCAGTCCAAGAGGATAATGGGCAACAATATGACTGTTATGGAAGCTGCAGAGAAGAGAACCAGGAACAGAATCTTGAAAGTACACCTCCTCACACATCTCTTGCTAATAATTCTTTTGCTGTATTAACAAATGAAGAGATAGTTGATAAGGCTAATAATATGGAGCATTCATTTCTAAGGATGATTTTGAAGTTCTTGACATGCTTAGAAATTTCGAAGAAGCTAGATGTATGTTGCATGCTAAGGAAGTAGTATCAACCTCTTCTGATCTTAATGAAAACATAGATGAACCCTCTTCTCCAAAATTGATCAATGGATGGAATTAGAGGAATCATCTGATCCTGAGGGTTTTATAGTTGTTAGTAACAGAAAATTTAAAAAGAAAAATCATAAACTCTTGAAAACAATTTCTAAAAAACTTCAAAACAGGTCTCTGATGCCAGGATCTGATGAAGAACAGCCACACATTTCACAAAGATCTGTGAGAGAAGTGAGGAAGAAAGGCTGCCAAAATCTTAAATGTTAGGTATGTTTTGGAATGTGAGAGGGGTAGGCAAAAAAGGACGCCTATCCAAATTAAAGAACTTCTCGTGGAATATTCCCCATCTTATGTGTGTTTTCAAGAAAGTATCAAGAAAGACTATTCTGCTACTTTTTTTAAGAAACTTGATTATAATGATCTTTTTGAGTGGTTTTGGATCCCTTCTAGAGGTAGAGCAGGAGGCCTGCTTACAGGAATTTGTATTCGCAAGTTTGATGTGCTGAGGGTTGTGAAAGGTACTTATATTCTTGAAGTTGTTTTAAAAGATAAGCAGTTGAATAAGGAATAGAATTTATTAAATATTTATGGCCCTCCTTAAGATGGATAAGATTGAGTTCTTAAAAGAATTGGCCTCATTTTGCTCTCATAATACTATGCCTATGATCATTGGAGGTGTTTTCAACATTATTAGATATAGTTTTGAAAAAAACAAGCCAAATACTCTTTCGTAATTCTCTGTGACTTTCAATTCTGTAATTCAAACTTATGAATTAAGAGAATTACATATGAGTGGTGGGACATTCACATGGTCCAATAATCAGAGTGATCCTACTTTGGAGAAATTGGATAGAGTCCTGGTGACTAAAAAATGGGAAAACATTTTCCCTTTAGTAAATGTGCAAAAATTTCCTAAAGACTCTTCTGACCACAACCTGCTCATTGTTTCTGACAATAATAAGAAAATGAGTAATACAAGGCCATTTAGATTTCAATCTTCTTGGCTAGAGGCTCCTGGCTTTAAAAAGATGGTGCAAGAATTGTGGGATGAGCAGGTTAAGGATGGTAAGTCTTTGGACATCTTACTGTGTAAATTGAAGAAAATTAGAAAAATTCTGAAAAGCTGGGGTGCCAACTTGGCTGGGAACAAGAAGAAAAAGGAAAAAGTTCATTCAGGAGGAGCATGCAAAACTGGAAAAAAGTTGAAGAACTGTATACTCTGACTCCTCACCAAGCTGAGCAGAAAATGGAATTAACTACAGAACTTCTTCAAATGTTCTCTGATGATGAGTTATACTGGCATAAGAGAACTCAGAATCAATGGTTACTAAAAGGAGACAATAACACTGAATATTTTCATAGAATTGCTAATAGGAGAAAAAGAAAGAACACTATTTTTAGTTTAACAAATGGAGATAAAGAGATAAGAGGTGATAAGGAACTTCTTGATCATGCTAGATCTTATTATAAGTCCCTGTTTGGGAAAGCCCCAGGGAATATTATTGATATTAACTTAGAGATCTGGGAGGAGAGCTCTAAACTTAATAACGAGGATAATGAGGATTTGAACAGGAAATTTTGTGAAGAGGAAATTAGATTTGCTCTCTTTGATATGGAGACTAATAACGCTATTGGGCCTGATGGTTTCCCTATTCACTTCTTTCAAATGGGATGAGATTTTATGAAACATGATGTCATGAATATTTTTGAAGATTTCCATCAGAATAAGTTGAATGTGAGCAGAATAAATTATGGGATCATCACTTCAATGCCTAAAACAAGCTCCGCAGATAAAATACAGTTGTTCAGACCCATTTGTTTACTCAACTATATTTATAAACTGTTGACCAAAGACCTTACTATTAGACTAGAGCCATTGTCACACCTGATTTTAAGGCAAAAACCAAGTGACCCTTTATGTGTGCCCAGGAATCAAGTTTCACACATAAAACCACTTCATTAATGGTAAACCGAACTATGTCTCGAATAAATTAAATTTAACCTATTACAAGAATGACTAAGAGTCTTATAAATTATTACAAACCAAAGCAGCAAAAAACAAAATAAAACTTCTTGGGCTCCACGGGCAGATGACTGAAGTAGCTCGCCTAGACTTTAGCTCCAGAGTCCTCAATGTTCTACCAGACTTCTCTTTCTACTGAGCAGCATTTATAAAAGCAAGGTTGAGTACGGGATGTACTTAGCAAGTGTAGAAAAGTATGACATGTGGCAGTAAATAAGAAAAAGGCAGCATAGAGTTCTTTTGCATAAAAGCACATCATAGAGACATATCCTATTAAACACCTATTTACTAAGTGAAAGACATTGCGCTTATAGACCAATCATGCCTACAGCTTACCCAGCGGTAGCACCAACATGAGAACCAATCACAGTATCCCACTGTGATCACTAACCAAACCCTACCAAAATCTCACTAATCATGTGAGGGTCTATGCAATGCTCGTGACCGTGAGCACGGCTGTCATGACAGTTTTAACTCTACAGAGATTGTACACAATTCCCCACGAGAAGTGATTTCATCCTCTGTTTTCAGGTGAACTAAAGAAATCTCTATTATGCCTGTGCCGTCGCACTCGCACACTTTCTTTGGTGTGAGAGCTAAAAGATCACTTCAAGACTTTTCTATGGCTTCCTCCGACTTGTACGTGCCCACTGAGCCTTCACCTAATAAGGCACTAACCGTAACACACAGCCCTACACCAATCATATCCCCCAAATCACTAATCTTTAAGTTACTATTAAATAACCCATTAATCCTCGTGAAGCAAGTATGATAATAAATCTATTTAATATCACCCATCCTGACAACAACAATCTAAAATGTAATCTACCCAACACAAAGGTAAACTAGTGCGACAAAGCATAATAAAGAAACTAGATGAATTCCTAATAATAGGTGCGCATTCAATTTGACACAAGCATATAATCTATAAGATAAAGGTTTTGTAAAATAGGCACAAAATAGTCAAGAACACTTGCCTTGCGGCTCCTAGGAATAGTATTCAACTGCTTCAAACCCCTGCTGCTGGAAGTCCTCGTATTGCGGGTCCGGGACCAAGTCGCCTAACGTATGAGAGCACAAATAGTCAATCAATATGCAACAAAACAGATCAAGATCAGTATGATTATGTCATGAATGCATAGGTTATTTCGATACGATCGTTTTGGTATATTATTCACTGAAATCAGAGTTACAGTTTAAAAGTTATAGCATTTATAAGGTTGAGACTAATCTGCAATTAATAAAGTTCTGGGGAGCTATCTGTAATTTACGAAATTAATTAAGGACTAAAAAGTAATTACAAAAAAGTTCAGAGGCTAAAATGTAAATTTGTCATAGGGCAGGGCTAATTTATAATTAAAAATAAGTATAGGGGTTTTTCTGTAAAATTGTCATAATTAATTATTATTAATTTAATCATCAAATAATTATTACAAGTAATTAATTATTAACTAATTATCAAATTTATTTCTCAGATTATTAATTAATTCTTTATTATTTTATTTAGTAATTAACAGATTAATCCAAAATTAATTAACTAAAATTTTCTAATTACTTTAATTAACCCGTCTTGATGACGTCAGCGTGATGTCATGCTGACGCAGTAAAGGGTTTGATTTATTTTATTTGAAAAATGAGGTTTAATCTGGGGCATGATTTCAAATTGAACGGACTGACTATTTGGGTGACTTGGCTTAATCTAGTGAGTTGAATTTGGATCGGATGAATGTTGTAGTTGTGGTGACGTGGCGTCGATCTATTCCTTTGGTTTTGGATCGGTGGCTCGGATTTAATTAGATCAAAGGCGAGGGTGCGATCTAATATTGACTGTTCAGTCCGGATCGAACGGCTGGGGTAGCCCGCGCGGCAGGGTGGCGGATTGGCCGGCCGCTCCGGCGAGCTCATCCGAGCTCGTCGGGGCATGAAACTCGGCGTGAAGGGGCTCAAAACGGCGAGGAGAGGGAGTGGGAGCTCACCAAGAGGTCAGACGGGGTTGAAGATGGCCGGAGTTGGGGTCTTGTCGACAGGTGACGGTTCGGGACTTCGACGAAGATGAAGAGGATACCAGAATTGCAGAGCAGTCAAGCCAGGAGGGCGCGTGAGGACTTCAAAAATCTTCGTCAGAAAGTTCCTGGCATTGTGAAGTTGGTGGTTCTGGTGTTTTGCGTAGTATGATGTCGTTTTGTATCTACTGCGATTATGTTGCCGTTAGTGCTTGGCGAACCTTCCTTTTAGGGGTCGTGTGTTGGCCCGTTGGTCCCTGGTGTATCAAAATGCTTGGTTCCATGTAAAAGTCTTTATTCCGTTATGAATATAATGGAATAAGGGTGTGTCCCCTCGTCGAAAAACTGAGGGTGCTCAGGTTCGCAAGACCCCGAGGCTGCCTTTTCCTCTCTTTGAATCCGGCTAGTTCAGGAGCGGCAGGATTTCTCGTCACAGGTTGCTGAGGTTGTTGCGTTTTGTTCGTGCAGGCGGCGGGCGCAGAGGACAATGCCTCGGGGATCTCGCTGGGCCGTCGGGCTGGGGTGAGGAACCCAGCCACATTTGCAACTACGATTTGGCACCCTTTGCAACTACGATTTGGCACCAAATTGTGGTCTTCAATTTAAGGTGGGAAGTTGTGGTTTTGGCAGGGGTTCTTGCATGGCCTGGAGAAGGACGCGGTGGACGGAGACTATGGGGTGGCGCTTGATGAGATCGGTCCGGGGCTGTTGGACGCGCTTTTAGCCAGCCTCTCCACGATCCTATTCAGCGAGGAATAGCACAGTACTTCAGTACTGGGACCTGCGCAATTGGGCTCAGCGTTGCTGCTGTGCTGTAATTTCTTTTTGGGGTTGGGTGCTTGGCCGTGATGCGCCCCTGCCATTGCCGTCAGTGCCAGAGCAGATGCCTGATGGCGAGTGCAATTGATGCTTGGAATTTTTTTTTCTCCCCCTTTGCTTGATTTAGATTGGAGATGAGACCTTTATCATTGCTGCACTGATGGCGATGCGGCACCCCAAGTCAATTGTGCTGTCTGGTGCCCTGTCTGCACTCTTTGTCATGACGGTGAGCACTCAGATTAATGCTTGTCTTTACTAATTAATTGTGGTTATCCCTTCTGTGACTAAGTTGAGCTGTGAAAGAATTTTTATAACTTAGTAAGAAACATGTCATTTGGTTTGAGAATACTTATTATTTATGTGTGTTATGTATGGCTATATATATAGGTTTAGATATAAATTTTAGTGCCAAGGTTTGGGTTTTCTTAGGTGTACTTTGTTCATTCATCTCATGTATTATACTATTATGTCAGTAAGGTTGTCTGCTGCTAATATATTGCTCCTTCCTTTTTCCGATCAAGATTTTGTCAATTGGACTCGGTAGAATAGTTCCAAGCTTTATATCAAGGAACCTCACCAATAGCTGCACCACAGGTACAAACTTTTCTTTAATCTTGAATTTGAGTTTTTGTTCACTGCTATATGTTAACTTGAGTTATAATCGCTAATCGGGCGTGCCAATGCTGCCCACCATGCTGTAAATCTGAAAAAATATTTTATTTAGTAATACTAGTCCGAGTGCCAGTGCTACACTACGGGCAGGGCAACATAATGCAAGTTTTCTTCAATACGGAAAAGCAATATGATGCATTGTCGTTCCGTTATGAAAAAAATATGACACAATTCCGATGATACAAGTATGACAATTTTATTAATGCAAGCTGAGATACAGAAAAAAAAAACAAATTTACATAATACTTACTCTAATTTAACTTTTGCATAATACCTTTTTGACTTGACTGAAATCAAAACTAATCCGAACTGAATAAATAAAAGAGTCATTCTACATCAGAGGGTCTCGCTGCTTGCTCATATCTAGTTAGGTTTTGATGATGTACCGAGGTGGCAAGAAAGTAACAGATGGCATTTAAACATGTTTAGTAAAGAAAGATATTATAGCAACATGTACCTCCTATTTTCTCTCTCATAATTACGATCTTAGTTGAAGTGTGACACCGTAGAGATAGAGGGATGACAACAATTTAAGTCATCGTTACGGATGTTGGAGTTGTCGCTCGGCGCTGCGAAGGTTATGGGGTTCTTGACACGGACAGCGATGCGCCGACGCTATGGATGTTGGAGTCGCCACGCAGCTTTGTGCGGAGGTGCGGGGCTGGACGGGGTCTCACGGGAAGCGAATGTCAAAACCGATGAAGATGGATGGATATATAGTTCTTTGCATTAGAGATAGAATTTTAGAGATAGAATGTGTAACATCAAAATTAAAGATAGAATGTGTGACATAAAAAAAGGTGAGATAGACGACATCTACAAACTTTTATATTAAGAGAGAATATCAAAGTGAGTTGGGCAGACGTTGCTGCTTGGCTTTGGCGGTGGCTGCTGCTTCTATTCTAGCCGGTGTGGTGGTGCCTCAAATCTAGGGCAAAGCCACGGCATGGAGTTAGTAGGCTGATTGGGCCACAGCTTGATGGGCCAGAGATGGCAGGTGCTTGCTGTGTTATTTTTTTTTTCTTTTCAGCCTTATTTTGTGAGACAACATATAACTAATATCGAGCGGTTAGTAAAAAAGCTTAGGCGCAAGTAACCACGCCTAGGCAGTGGGTCACCGCTTGCGTAGCGCCTACCTTTTTTTTTTGGCATCACTCAAATCTCTTCAAATATATTGGACGGGGAATATATAATTGTAATATTAATCTGGACAAGTATACCTTCATTTTAAGACTGTTTCTTCAGAGTTAAATCAATTTTTTTCAAGTAGGATTACAGAATGATGCACGTTTTTCTTTTACGTGAACACTAGGATAGATACCCAGTTATGCTTGCTCAGCAGTCAGCACCTGTATCACTTGTTCCAAGATGAACTTCGTTTTTCTGGACTGTGTCATCAAATCACACTAATGATGGATGTGATTAATGCAGTATTAATCCCTGACTTGCTGGTGTTAGGTTGGCTTGAAACATTTTAACATTTTACAAATCCAGTATTATGCATTGACTCACTCATATCAGTCTGGCTCTAAACATTCACACATCTATGCGTAGCTCTCAAGTGTTATGATAGTTGATATAAATCTTTGTGGAAAGGATTTTCATGTTTGCATCGGGCAATTTATTATACTCGTAATTTGTATTGAATCTTTTTAGGAATTTATCGTGCTTCAGTAATTTAGTTCAATTTCCTTCAGTAATTTTATTTTGAGTGTAGAATAACTATTCTACACCCTGGGTGTACAATAGCACTACTGAAGAATAGTTATTCTACACTCGCGGGGGCGCTCGGTCAACGCGCGGGGCGGGGCTGGCTCGGTCGGTTGGCGGGCGGGCGTGGGTGCTGGCTCGATCGGTTGGCCCAGGGTGTAGAATAACTAAGCCAATCGACCCGGCCCAAGCGTCGCTCCGATGCGGTCCAACCATGTAGCCAGCGCGCGCCACCGTAAACCGCTTACAGTCCTGCCCTTTTTTCGGATCAACCCGAACCTGTTAGCCACGTTGCCGACGCCACTCCCCATTTCGCAACCACGTGCGGTGCTCCCATCCTGTCAGTTTGGAGCGAGGCGAGCGAGGAACCACCCTGATTTCTCCGCCCCCATTTTCGATCGAGCGAGCGAGCACGGAGACGCGACATTTGCTGAAGGAGGCGCGTCTTCATCGTCGGTGAGTTGGAGTGAGGCGACCGTATGGAGCAAGGAACTGCTGCGATTTCTCCTCCCCCATTTCCGATCGAGCGAGGCGACGGCGACATTTGCTGGTGTAAGGTGGACTGGAGGCGCGTCTACATTGGCGACGAGTTGGATTGTGTTTCAGGGCTTAGGTTTGAACCCTAGCTTTTCACCATTGCTTCATGTTCACGAAACCCTAGCCATTTGCTGATGTGTCATGTCCTTTGGTCTCGAGTTTGTCTTCACCAGAGTTGTCGGCCATCGACATTGATTTTGGTGACGGATTGTGATTGTAATTATATTTAGTAGTGTTATGGCTCCATAATTGTTCACTGTTGCTCAGTAATTACGCAACTATTCGATGCTACCCTGCCTGTATTTTGCATGTTATTCAATCTATGGCTGAAGGTCTGAGGAATAAGATCACTCAGTTGGGGTTTGGTAATTTTCTAAAATTTAATATGAATGCAATTGACGGCAGAGCCCTTGCTATATTTTTAATGAATCATATTAAAGATGATCCTCTTCGTATTGTGTTTAGAAGAAAAATGCTTCCAATCACTTCCCAGATTGTACATAAGCTGTTTGGTATTCCCATCGGGGGTACTGTACAGTTGCCATCATATACCTATAAAGACAAGAAGCAAGCAGTGATTGAGCTGAGAAGATTGTGTGATGAGAATGGCATGAAGGATATGTTTAAATCAAATAGGAAAGGTGATGATAAGAAGAAGCGCTATGAAGATTTGAAGAAGAATGCAGTTCCCATATGGGTCACCGAGCAATTTGCATTGAGACAGCAAGATGATGATTGCAATATCAAGTGTTTCTTTATGCTTTTATTTAATGCCTTGTTGTTCACCACAAGCTCAATACATGTATTTTCAAAATTAAAAGAATACTTTGTGGAATCAAATGCATCTTCTCCTATCTCATCATCTGCTTCATCTACTTGATAATCACTATATGAGGAATTATCACTTCTATGACAACTTTTATCACTATGAGGCATCATCAGAGTCCTTATCAGAGTGCACATCATCATCTAGAGGAGCTTCGGCACTTGCATTTGAGTTAGGTGTATCATTATCTGGAGTGTACTTTAACTACAGAACAGAACTAGCCTTGCTATTATTGGTTGGTTTCTTTGGACTAGGGACGGCATGCAGAGGGCCAGGGATGTCCTTAATCTCAACAGACACATACATGTAGTGGGAATCTTTGCACAAATAGAAAGCATTCACAAGATCTTGGTCAGATTCTAGTCGAGAAAATCCAGAGTTCTCATTCTTTGCAAGCACAATTTAACCATTTGGTGTGAACCCCACTTAATAACATTGCCCAAATCATCCAGTAGATTTCTCATTGTATATTTACTCATATCCACATCTTGGCCACAATTATTCTCTTTCTCCATACCAGTGGTTCATTATCTGGTTTTCTTAGAAACGTTGGAGAACAAATTTCTAGCCGCATCTTGAAGCTACAAAGGGGATGGTTGAGATGGAGATCAAATCTAGCACGAATAGATGTGGGCAACAAATCCATGAGAAAAAAGGAGCTGAACACATACCTAGCTGGAATCGTTCCATCAACCATGGGCTGATTCGCCTCCACGCGCTCCATTCTCTATGGCTTGGATTTGATTTCTAGGGCTGGGGGCTGGGGGCATCAAATATGGCTGAGGCATCGAAAATGGCTGGGCAGATTCCCTTACCCATGACTCTAAGAGCAAGAAAGGGGAGTTGGTCCCCGTCGTGACTCAGATCAGAGGGAGGAAGAGGCATTTTGCCATGGGGGTGTTTTAGTCATTTTCAGTATCTTACCGGCTGTTACCATGTTAAATCTTTAACGGCCTCTTACGGAATGAAACAGTAGTGGCATGAGCCTAAAAAGTTTTAAAACCAGTGTCATCCATCTCAATTCGTGAAAAGCAATGGCAAGAGTCAAAAGCGTAATTGAACCAATGGCACACATCTAATTTTTCCTTGAAAAATATAATACCTGTCACCTCTTTTTGTATTATGTCGCCTGAATTCTTAGAAGAAATCACGTCGGGTGACAACTGCAACAGAAGAGTGGGTGCATTCAAGGTAAGTGGACCTTATTGGGACACACGTTAATGACGTGCGATTTCAACGTGAACTGTTTCTTTGCATTCTACACCAGCAAGCGTTATTCATACTTATGTCTTCAAAACTTCTTTGATGAAGTTTCAGTTTGATATTGTGCGAGAAAAGAAATTGATGCTTTCCTCACGGTATGGGTGTCATCCTACTATATACTCATTTTGCTCTTCGTTAAGATATTGTTGAGGAGATCCTTTTTATCTAAATCAAAATAGATTTTCAATGTCTAATTTAATAATAGATGTGTGCAGTATAAAGCAAGATACTTTATGAAATGCTTCCTCCTTGACCACAATTTATGTGGACCTAGCAGCCAGTCTATTACAGAAAATTACCAAAACGCGGGATGCCAATAGTTTGTTGGTGGAAGAGAAACTAAGACAATACATGGATGTACGCCTATACTACATTCTTGGAAGAGGGTATAGAATAGCAGACCCTCTAGAGTAAGGGCTTGTTTGTTTCACATTATAATCCACTTAGATTATATAATTTATATTAAATAATCTGATTGAAAAACAAACAGGTAGATTATTTATCTGAATTATATAATCTGACACCTCAGATTATAATAATCTAATAATTCATGTCAAAAAAGATTATTTTAGATTATTTGTTATAAAAGACCCACTACCCATGCTTTTTTTTATCAAAATTACTCACCTGCCATCCCACCATTTCAACAACATACACTCCACCATTCATGATACTTCATTAATACAAATAAAAAATAATCTAACTAATAATTTAGACTCCCAAACAGATAGACATAGATTATAATCTAAATTATAATCTTCAAAATATAATCTAAATTATGTAATCATAAATTATAATCTAGACTATATAATCTACTAGGAAAACAAACAGGACCTAAGAATTGTTTTTGATTTTGTTTTCTCTTTCATGGCCTCTTTTTTGTAAAAAACAATGATTTTGTCCTGTGTCTCGTGGTACTTTTTAATGGAACTGCGTATTTTCTAGAAAACAATTAGTTTAAAATAAATTAGATTTATTATAATAATGATAATAATGTAAGAATAGTCGAAGCAAGAATCTTCACTATGCTTCACTGACACAAGTTAATGTGTCCGTTGCTTCCATCTACCCCATGCATGTCTCCAATGTTATTAGTGGGCTTTGACAGCCCACCACGGCCCACTATATTTTTTATTTTTTAAAATATTCTTCCTTTTTAAATTTTTATTTTCCTTTTCTTTCTTTTTTACTTTTTAAAATTTATCTATTCTTTTATTTTTAGTTTTTTCTTTTTATTTTATTTTTTCTCTTCTTTTTACTGCATTCATGTATGGATTCATTGAAACTTTTATTTTACTTTTTCTCTTCTTTTTATTACGCTTATGTATGAGTTCATCGAAATATTTAGAATTTATGTTTATTACTAGAACAATTGATTTTATTATCATAACATTTGATTTTACTATTGAAAGAGACTTTTGCTACCGGAGCATTTTATTTTAACAACTGGAACACTTCAATCTTATTACTAGGACACCCGATTTGTTATGATGGACATTCTATTTGTTATGATGGAAATTAATTCTAAGTAATATGATTGTTCAAACACATTTATAAATAAACTAGACTGTGTGCCCGTGCTACGCCACGGACAGAGTAACACGATGCAATCCACATTCGACACAAAAAGAATGTGACATATGCTTCTTCCGATAAATAAATATAACATGACATAAGTTCGATACGATATAGATAAGACAACATAAATTATTCAAGAACATATGACATGAATAATGAACTAATCTCTCCTACTTATTAGTAATGCAAAGTTCGATACGATGCGATGTGGTAGCATTTGGTTTGAGATATGTAAGCATTTGACATAAAACAAACTTATCAGAACTTATCAAGGCGGGGGTAGCATATGAAGCAATGAATAAAAATATATAAGCATTTGACAGAAAACAAACATTGAGATAGAAATGCAAAGTTTATTAGAGGTGCTAACATAAAAGTGATACTATAAAGTGCTCTGTCAACATGGATTTGTTTCAAACTTTATAAAAAGCACAAACTCCCAGGTAAAATGCTACAAATTGCTACTATAAAGATTGTTAATATGTTGCCCGGACAAATACTGCAATGATCAACCAAAAACTTTGGTAAAAGAAGACAAATACTGCAATGATCAACCAAAAACTTTGCTCCTCCTCGACACCCTCCTCGAGCTCCACCTCACCAGCGGCAATGCAGTAACAGGAGTATCATGATCCCTATATATGATGGCAATGCATTCAATAATGAAAAGAAACTAAGAGCTTGCTGACTGTTACCTCATCCTTGAATAGAAGCTTTAGTGGCTCGATGAGTTTTAACTTCATATCTTTTGGAAGACCACCGACATTGTGGTGGCTTTTGATTGTCTGGGAATGTGTCCTACCAGCCCCAGGAGGTGGACACGATTCAATTACATCAGGGTACAATGTACCCTGAACTGAATACTCAGGTCTTTTCCCAAGCTTCTGTTCCAGCTTGTGAGCAAAATCATCAAAGACGCCTATGAATTCCCTACCTATAATCTTTATTTTCTGCTCTGGGTCTTTGATACCTTTCAACTTACTTAGAAACTGTTCTGAGGCATCAACACAAGTGACTGGCAGGTGAAGATCACTTTCAAAGGTTGACATCACCCTTTCTCTCTCCTTGCACCTGTAAATGAGGTTCCATATTAGTTTTATTACACATTGAACGCAAAAGTTCTGTAGTAAAGATTCAATAAAATGGTATATTATTACCTTAATAGGCCATTGTCAACAAAAACACAGTGAAGCCGATCTCCAATTGCCTTGTGAACCAGAGTTACTGCAACTGTTGAATCAACTCCACCAGAGAACGCACAAATAACATGTTCATCAGGACCAGCCATGCTTTGGATTGTTTTGATTTCTTCATCCAGCACATCTTGCATCTTCCAGTCTACTTTAATCCCACAAACATTTAAAAGAAAGCATCGCAGAGTTTCCATTCCTTGGGGTGAATGTGTAACCTTGCATGTGAAAAGTTTTAAACAATCAATTTGCAGAACCAAACAAGTTTCTTAAAGCTAAAACAACTGCACCTTTAGAATATTAATTAAAATACTGAAATATTTATATCGTTATTCTTTCAAAACTCCCAAAATACTTTATATCCAAAAAATATCACATATAAACCAAACAAGCTATGGATATATAAACCAAACAACATCAATTCAGCATATATGAACCAAATAATGAAACATATGCTACCCAAAAAAGCTACATATAGGGAAAGAGACTCCGTTCATAACAATGAAAGAAGAAATCTAATCTAGCATCTGAAAATTGAACCCAATCAGTAACGGTTGCTACCTCGGGGTGGTACTGGAGCCCATAAAAGTGCTTCTCCCGGTTGTCAACAGCGGCAACAGCACCCTGCACGCTCCGCGCGACCACCTCGAACCCCTCTGGAGCTGACCACCTCGTCAACGTGGCTCATCCACACCGTTTGTCGCTTCCCCACCGTACAACATGGAGGAGCCCGCCGTCACCTCGATGTCCATTTTCCCGTCCTCTTGCCTCTCCCCGGGCTCGACGACTCCACCGAGGGACTGGATGAGGAGTTGCATCCCGTAGCAGACGCCCAGGATAACCCTGCTGCTCCGTTTTTACTCCTTCGGCAGTTCTCAAGGCAACGAGACGGCTCGACGGAACTTCACTGTAGCAGCGCAGGCGGCGACGTGTGACAGGCGACGTGCGTAGTGTGCTGTGGACGCCGAAGTCAAAAAGGTGTACAATGCTGTACGATAGAGTAGTTGGTAGTTGTAGAAAATTATTGTTGCACTTACAGCTTGTGTATAAAACTCGGAGGCTTTCCTCTGATTAAAACAGAAGCAAGAAGAAAGGCAATTCACTCGGTCAGTTCGCGTGTGTTTGTCTCTGCTTCTCCATTGCGCACTGTTCATCTTCAAGCTTCAGAGGTGGGAGTGAGTTCTACGGATCGGCTAGGGGTCGGCTATAGTTGCAAGATCATTGAGGAACCGACAGTGGGCACCTGCGTCGGTGGCGAAGTCGAGGAATCCTTTCGGAAAGGAGGGGCGCCCGGAGCGTGGACCGAGTGCGGCCCTCCGGAGAGGATAACGGCGCGCGGGCGGAGGCCCTCGAGAGAGGTAAGCGGCGCTGTGCCAGAGACGCAGAGGGAGAGGACCCCCAACTGCCGGACACGGCGGGTGATGAGGTGGGTGTACTGGGATTCGAAGTCGAGGATGAGGACCAGGCTCTCGCCGGGTACGGGTATGGCCAGCGGTGGTGGCCAGGAGTGGCGTACGCCGGCACTGCCCCAAGAAGAAGGCGGTCGCGAG
>BCLG01000787.1:117840-150305 GCA_001602295.1 Zoysia matrella
GGTGCCGGTGAGGCACGAGGGCGTGGCGGCGGGGTGGGAGGAGACGGCAAAGAGGCCGGGGTGCGTTCGACACGGATGGAGGTTGGAGATCACTCTTCTTGGTAGGAGACGTTGGAGATCGGTGGCGCAACGACATAGAGGAGCGTGAGTGCGTGACACCAAAATCATCTAGAAAATTAATAAGTAGACTAGACTGAGTAACTGTGTTATGTTACGAACAGAGCAACATGATGTAATATCTGTTCTGCTATAGGCAAGGTAACTTGACGTTCCATAATATCCATTTTGTTCAAACCATGTACATTGTAAATGTTCACACTATTTATTAGTACATATAGTCTAATGTCTATGCTTTGCCAAAAAAAAAAAAGTTGTATGCATATTACATACATAATTTACAGCAATATCTGAAAATTTGATCAACTAACCTAGCACTCCAGCAATATCTGACCTTCTGATCAACTAACCTAGCACTCCAGATCTGCAGCTCTCTTTCGTTTGTTCCTTGCATGTGCTCCATCTAGTTAGGTAAAGGAATAGACAAAAGTGCGCGTATCGTTAGATGGTCATCGTCAAAATAGAATAAAATATGGCGCTTGCTCCACTCAAATCGTCATATGCCTCTAGCTAAATGGAGCAGCATGTCTCTAGAAGAGAAAAATGCAACAGTCTTCTAGGGTATTTTGCCCATTAAGGAAGCTATAAAATTCCAATGTCACGGTTCAATCTGATGGAGTATCCATTTTTTTGTGGACGTTTTCATTTTCAACAATAAGTGGCTAGCGGGCATGGTATGCTTACAGTACAATATTTGTCCATCAAGAACTAAGCTATGAATGGGCAGCAGCATTACCTTTTATGGTCTTCCCTACTATAAAAAAACTACATCTTAATCAGTTTTTATCGAGTGAACAATATCTAAATTACTAATATTTTGAAGAGCTGGACATGGTACAAGTTTTACCTTTTAGTTACTTAATGAAACCACAGATGCATTTCTACCAAATGATAGACCAATCAAGGGGATCGGATTGAATGTCCATTTCCCACCCGATTCAACAACAAAGAAAAAGGCCTTGGTAAGTTTTAATCCTATTTAATTAAGAAATCATTTAGTATAGAAAACTCAGAATGAAGCCTTGTGGCAGTGAATGTGAAGATATAGCTATTACCAAAACTATGGGCAGTCCACAATGTTCAACCTCTTCCTCAATAAAATTTACCTGCATGCAAGGATGCAAATTAAACTAGAGAAATGTGTCATAAGTGCATAAAATTTTAAATCTTGACAATGCAAACATTCTGGCTATGTGGTACATGCTTATGAGCAGTAGTTTTGAAGCAAGCAGGTAGCAGAGCATCAGTTAGGTTGTATATTACCTTCTAGCTATGTGGAATATGCCCCATCACGGGACAACAGATAAGGTTCATAAGCAAACAGCAAGCTAAATACTCCCTCCGTCCAGGTTTTTTAGGCGCATTCGCCAGAGTCTCTTTTCCATAATTCTTAGGCGTATTTCAGCTGATCGCCTCGTTCAGCGCGCGTGATTATCATCCATTAACTTTTGCATGCTTCCTTGCGGTGGCTGGGTTAGATGGCTCTTCATTGTTTCCATCCGGACATGCAGGCTCATTCCACGCGGTGACCGTCTGACTGCCTATGGCCTGCCGTTTCTCAGGAAACGAGGCATCCCAACGTGATTAACTCTAGACTAAACTAGAGACCAAATTAGAGATCGGTAGTGTTTGCAGCAGCACTTGGTCTCCGTGCCATCATGAAATGCACCCAACAAAATCAAACAGAGGGAGTAGGTAGTAGTAAAAAAATGCAAGAATCATGCTTACCTGTAATAGATACTTTGCTGCCGAGATGTTCAGAAAACTTCAACAAAGTCCTTATAAAATGCAAGTTATCTATTGCATCCAGTGAGATTTCATCTAGTTCCATCTTACGTTTCAATTCTTTGAGATAAGTTGAAACCTGAACTTTACGCATGCAGCTACCATTTTTTTGGTCTTGAATTGTTTGTGATTACCTAAGTTTTTCCTCCAACATGACATTCCAACTGCTCTGCCCATTGTCAATTCACTCTGAGCATGACATCTCTGAGCATTTGCAAATATTATAATTTAGTTCACTCTGTTCTGTGTGGAATCTTTATACGTAGAATTACCCGTGACACATACGCAACCTCATTATCTGAAACGTGATGGTTGAGACAAATGCAAGAGAAATAGATTTGAATGTGAGAGCAATAATCAGCCTGATAATAAATGAGATGAACACTGCAGACTGAAATTCAAATATATTGCGCTTCAATGCATGAGTATATTGGACTCTACTATCTTCAAAATATATAATTCAAAGGCATCAAAGAGATGAATATACAATGTAAAAAGCATTTGTATTCAAAAGCACTTCAGCTTCTATGATGTAAGGACCTGTCTGTAAATGATTTTTTTTTAACGTGTCACCAATGGTATTTGCTACCACATCTCTCTTTACTTCTCATCACTTTTGATGCCTTGCTAACCTGTCAAAATGTTTATATCTTATCATTACCATGCTAAAAACACCTGATCAGTAGTCTTAGCTAGTATTTCGTATGTGCACAGTTATGATAATCTATAATATGACTGGAACCTTAATGCACTTGACATATAACATATATAATTTGCCCATGGCAGCCGACTATAGTAACTTTACTCTGAAGTCTCGTTAAATAAATCTGCTGTCAGGTTATGTTATACTGGTTCTGAATCATTCACAGTTAAGGAAACAAAGTTTCAATAATCTGATTGTATATATTAAGATGTCATGGACCTGCAGTGTAGAAGCGACAAATATCTGTTTAAGAAAAATCAAGGAAATCAAAGTTCAATCCTCCGCCAGTCTCAAGTTGAACTCGATCTGCAGTGCGGAAGCGGCAAATTTCAGAGACAAATGAAATTGGAGTGCAGTAGGCTTGAACCTTATCCATACACACTTATTAAAACTGAAATTAAGAATACCAAAAGGCCGGTGGCGCAGGAATCTGGAGAGGGCGAGATGAGCCGTGAGCGTGTGCATTCCTGTTGACTCCCATGTAGATGGTGCTGCGCTTCCCAACGACATCAGGTACCTGTACATGAATGCTCAAGAAATTTGATGCAATACCCGTCCACATTCGACAATCTCACCCTCGCCCTGGCGCTCCGCGATGTCCGCGCGGACCTGCTCCAGTTTGTGAGGCAGCAGGAGCACTACACGCGCGCCATCATATTGGAAATAACTACAGCATCGCTATTGTTAACCCCCATAATTTTGAGTTTGGACCTAAGCATATCATTAGTCGCGAAGTTCAATCTGAAACCAAACCTTACCCATCACACTGCTAGAAACAGAAGAACGAAAAATTGCATCAGGGTTTCCATTTGCACATGTCAGCATGTACACCAGAAGAGAAGCCAACTACTACCATCACAGCTACGCAAAACTACAGAACCACCTAAAGCTAACCATCAGAACTTAACAAATCGCTGAAACTTAGCCAGGACATGAACTGAGCCCTGAACACCCAAGGCCACGCAGATCTGAAGGTTACCTGATGATTTTGCGGACATGCTCGGGAGGCATGTCCTCCTTTTGCGCCTCAACGAAACCGAACTTTCGCTTGTCGCTGTAGCGCTTGGAGTTAAGCTGGTGCCACTTGCGGGCCTTCTGGGTCAGCTGCGCCTCCAGCTCCGCCGGCGTCAGCGGCTGGGCGGCATGCGGCGCCCCGGCTGGCGGCGGGGGCGGGGGCGGGTGCATCCCCACCCCCATGGTGCCAGGAGGCGACGGAGCCGTCCCCATTGGTAGGGGAGGCGGCGCGCATATCGGCGACGAGCGGCCGCGGCGGCCTCCCGCTGCTCTACGGCCCGCCCGGCACCGGCAAGACCAGTCTCATCGTGGCCATGGCCAACCTCCTCGAGTTCGACATCCGGAGGCTGCTCGCCTCGACGCGGCCCAAGCGCAGCAGGGGAGGAGGGGAAATCAGTCGCAGCAGGGGAGGAGGGGGAGTCGGCGGCGAGGCGGAGCAGGTAGCTGGCAAAAGCGGCGGCGCGATGGAGCCAAGGGGTGAGAGGCAGCAAAGTTTCTCGGGGATACGGGGAAGAACTCGCAGACCTCTCGGCGGGAGGTTGGAGATTGGCGGCGGGAGGGGCGGCGCGGGGGGTTCGGGCGGCAGTTGAGCGATGAAGGCGAGCGGCCGTTCGAGCGTGACACGAAAAATCTTTAGTAAAGACTGCATCTAGAAAATTAATAAGTAAGTAGAGAAGAGACTATGATTTAAGCAAAAAATTGATTTGAGTCAAATCATTTTAGTTGTAACTTGGCGTTTACATGTGGGTAGCAGACTTTATCTTTTATCCCGCCCACTCAGCCCACCAAGAAGTGGTCATAAAGTGGCTACGAATTGAGAGGCTAACTAGACTTAAAAAAAAAATAAGAGTCTAACATGATCCTGGTGAATGACTAGAGAGTTTGAACGCTGTGGGCCAAACCGGCAAAGAGCTAAGTAGAGCCCAGTGGGCCGACCCAATTCAGCCTAATCACTACCTGTCGATCCATGGAACCCGAGTCTGTCAAACTCCTCCAAACTCCAATTGAGCACGACAACCTCAGCTTCACCACGTACCTCCCCATCACCCGCTCTTCACCACCTTCCCTCCCACTGATGTTTGGATCCAGCATGTTCGGACCATCGCTCATAAATCGTAATAGAAAATATGGGGCCCCAACTGTCAGTGAGAAGCCACCCAGCCCTCCATCCATGCCCTCCTCGAACCAGAAAAAATGAAAAAATTCTTTATTTGCACCAAAAAAAAAATTTTATTCCCTTATTTACCATTAAATTTTTTATCTTCCTTTATTTATCATCATTTTTAATTTCTCTTCACTAATTTATCATTTTCATCATATGTTAATAGATTTCTTGTTCAGTCTAGTTGAAAAAGACCAAAATACCTCTCTCAAACTAGGGAAAGTGCAATTTTATATTGCCTCAAACATGGACACAGTTTCTGTGCTCTCTTCTCCGTATTCCCATGCGTATAATTTATTATAATTTGCTTTATCATTATTAATATTTGAAACACAACTAATAATTTTACACAATTGAGCAAATGTTTTGAATAAAACTGAAAGTGCACCTAACATCCCGTGTACATTTTGAGATGAATTGTGACAAACAATAGAAGCATTTGATGGTATTTTGTGAGTATGTGTGCAGGGACATAAGTAAAGGAAACATTATTGACCCCAAAAAGAGGAATGAGAAAAGATAGTCTTCCATTTCAAGACTTTTAATTTTTATCTTTCTTAAGTCATAGGACCACCGTACTATCAAGGGGGTTCAGCAACTTATGTTTTGAAATTGGTTAATTGCTCTCTCATTCGCCATATTTCCTGTACCAAAATTCTTCTGTTCTTGGTTATTGGCTCTGAACTTGTCCGCCCAGTGACCGGACTCTAGAGAAGGAGCACGCAGCTCACCCCGAACTTGTTCAAATATCCGGACATATCCGGGTCAGGATGCGGATTTCAGAAAGTTGTTCTCCGACAGAGCCGGACTTGTCTGCCATGTCGAGCGGACTCCAAAGAAAGAGCACCCCGTAAATTCCGGACTTGTCCGCTGGACGGGCGGACTCCAGAATAGATGCACCATCGTCTTGGCTAGGACTTGTCCGCCCGGCTGGACTAGTACGCTAGCGAACTTGTCCGTGCCCTCTTCGGACTTTAGAGAGATGCCATGTGACCGTTGAGACCGATGTCTAAACTTGTCCAGACCTTCGGACTAGTCCGCTCCTGAAATTTTTGGAAAATGTATTTTTATTGATCTATATAATTCCCTACCCCCAACGTCTCAGGGTTACCAAAAAGCTAGCACCTCATTTTGAATCACTCCCTGAGACTCTCTGAGATCCACTCACTAAAAGGATCAAGTGGCCGAGGAGGGGGTTGAATCGAGCACTTACACTACTAAACCGATTTCTTACTCTTCCTAAAATCTAGCAAAACTAGCAGGCAACTCCTAGCAAGTAAGGGCTATGAAAGAGCAAAATAAGCTAGAAGACAACCGATCAAGCTAGTAAGCAACACAGCACGAGAGCCATTAAGAGAAGCAACTAAACAACCTATCACGCTACTCACAAGAATAGAAATGCGGTAAGTAAAGAGAAGGGTAACAGAGATGCTCAACGATTTTTTTTGAGGTATCGAAAGGATGGCGCCTTTTCCTAATCCTCGTTGAACCACTCCTGTCAGTCTTAGTTCCTCCTGTCGTTCTCGAAATGATGCTCACAAGGGTGCGATTCACTCTCGGAGTGAAGACACTGGCGCCCAGGCTGTAGCAAACAATACTCAAGCGCTAGAGCAAGCCTCCATGGCTTGGGCGCTCACTCTTGGTGTCTCTTTCGAGCGGAGGACCCGAAACCGCGTACAAACATGATGTCATCTTCTACAAGTCTTCGAAATCTCAGACAACGATGCTGAACCGGTCTAGACTGTCATAGACCAAGAGTAACAAGCCGAAGACACTCCACTCAGCCTCACAAGCTCTAGTAATGTATGGATGCTCTTTACTACTCTTCACAAGCACTCAAGATCTCACTAGATGCTCTCTTGTGCTCCCTTGGTGAACTTTGATTCTTGACAAATGGTCTTCAATTGTTCTGGCCGTGAGCAAGCTTCACAACAGCTCCCCCAACGGTATAAATAGGCCCTATGCCCTAAATCAACCGTTAAGAGTCGTTGCCAAAAAGCTGTCTGCTTTTTGCAATCATTGAACTGTTCGGTGACTGAGACCACCGGACTGTCTGGTGACTTGGACCATTGGACTGTTCGATGACTCATGGTCTTCATCTAGCAGAAAACAACTTCTCTGGACTCTATTCCATGTGACACTGGACTGTCCGGTTCATACCATCACCGGACTGTCCGGTGAACTTCTCTTTTGGACTTCTAGAGATACCTCTTCTGGACACCTCTTTCGTGGCTCACCGGACTGTCCGATCTCTAAACGATAGACTGTTTTGTGACTCTTTCTGTTGACTCCAGAGAGCACCTCTCTCTGGTCTTCGAGCTCCTGCACTCACCGGACTGTCCGGTGACCTCTTGTCTTTAGCTTCCAGAAAACATCTTCTTTAGACTCCTAGCTTCGACCCTCACCAGACTGTTCGGTTACACCGACGGACTGTCCAATGACATAGCTGTTGTTGAAACTTGGCTTCTTCAAGATTTTCTCTGATCACTCAAGTGCCTCAGAGAACCTAGAGCATCCACACACCCTAATTCCTGTAAAACCGAGACGAGTGACGCGACCCCTCTTAATAGTACCGGTGTTTCCTACAGACTCAAGGCCTAATAACTAAGCCACACACGACTCTAGAACATCCTTAGCCTTGGACCAGCTCTCTCCTTAGAAACACTCTGGGGACTCGAACAATCTTGAAGCAACCAACTCGAAGAAGTGGAGAATAGTGTTGATAAACCTACATCCAACGAGTTTGTTCATGGTTCTCATTCAATCACCAAAATCATTCATACCTTTGAGGGGCTTCAATGGCTATGAAGCTAACAATCTCTCTCTTTTTCGTGGTTGATGACAACCATGATGCAAATGATCGAGATGATACAAAAGATAGATATAGAAGCATGAGACAACCTTAAATGAAAAAGATAGGCCCAAGTTGTCTTACCATCTCTTGACATGGAGTCCATAAAAATGCACGAGGGTTTCATACCTTAGCTTTAGAGTTCCCCTTTGATAAGTGCATTGCTTACTCTATTCATATTCTTTGATTTGATTAATTGTGTTGATTGTGACTTCATTCATCTTCTTCTCTTTGACTCCCTCTTCTCATCTTCTAAAAATAGAAAATAACCACAAGACGAGTAGAGGGCAAAAGGTAGTAATCAACGGATTTAGAGGAATAGGAAAGATTACTCCCTTTATTTTCTTGACTGCTTTTCTCTTCCCAATCTTTCTTCTTTGATCATCATCTTTTCATATCACCTTGAGCATTCTCGATCATCTTCATTCTCTCATCATCTTCATTTCTCTTTTGATCATCTTTATTTTCATCATCTTCATTTCTCTCCCCCTTTGTCATCTATCAACCAAAAAGGAAAGCCACAAAGGAGGTGATGAGGACATTTTATCATTGGATACACACAATGCTCCTTCACCTAATATAGATGGTCCAATCACAAGAGCTCGTACATAACAATTGAATTTAGAGGTGAGCTCGTTCCTAAACATATGTCTTCTTTCTTTTAAGAATAGATTGCTACCTATCGATTTTATCATGATTAGAAACCTTCGAGAGGGTTAAGGAAAGCATGAAGAAGGACTTGAAGATGCTCAGGACCAGCAACGCAAGTTGAACTCTGGAGGAGATTCAATCCAACTCGGAGTTGAGTTGCACCTAGGTTCCAAGAGCAGTCCCCACTAAAACGGACACCTAGGTCACATACGAGATCTGTTTTGGACGTTCTAGATATGGTTAGAAAGCTAACAAGATAACATTTCCAACGACAATGATCTCATCTTCGGGTGCTGCGACACTATCTTTTGGACTTTGAGCCGTATATCTTTTCTAGGCCTATTAATATTAGGGTTTGCCCCTAAGGTCATCCTAAACTCTATATAATCAGTAGCTGCCATCATTAGAGACAGATTTTTTATTAGTTTTCATCTGTTTCGAAATAGTTTTGCCGTTTGACGGTTTGTTAGTTTTTTAACTTCTTGATTGAATTCAGATTTCGCAATTGAGTTGCGTTCTTCCTTGTTCTTGCTTATGTTCTTCGATTCGCAGGTTGGGATTAGCCTTCTTAGCGAGGTCAATCATGTGCACACGGTTGATAACCAGAGAAGTGGTGCTGCAATTACGGTGTTCGAATCGTGTTGATTTGAGGCTGGATCGATTGTGTGTCGCATCTCCACCAAATCGAGAGCTATCACGACCTGATGGAAGATCGGGAAGCACATTCACATCAAGTAGTATCAGAGATTCATACCGTCAGGTTCACATTATCCTTGTTTAATTTGCATTCATCCTATAGTCTAAAGAAAAGCCAAAAAAAATTATTAGATCGTTAGGTGTTCCTTTGTCCAAGCCGTGTTTAGCCTTTGCATAATTTTATTTCAGAGTTCGTAGTGTTGAGTTTGTGTCCTTAGTTTGTGTTTTAGTTGCTGGATTCAAAATCTTTTTTTACATCCAGTTGTTTGCCTTCATCGTTCGTCGTTTTGCATCATTCAAATCTGTTACCGTATTTACATCTGTTATTTGTTTTCTTTGCATCAAAATTTTATCCCACCCACCCACCTCATATTTCGCCCACAAACAGATCCACCCTTCATAGATCCACCTCTCTATAATCATCCGCTTCTCAATCATCCACAAAATCGTCAACAATTTCCTTTCGATTGCGTTTTCACACCCTTCGATAAAACGGGCATAACTTTCTCATACAAACTCAAAATCGGACAAATTTTGTTTTCAAATTCTCAGAATGAAAAGATGCATTTGGCTCTCCCCCACTACATTAGGGTTCAAAAAAATTTTAAGGCCAAATTCCCCCTCGAAGTCAACCTTTGTGAATTTACAAGATTTTTGGTGCAATTTCAGACATCTTCGTGATTTTCCACAGAATACATCCCCTATTGGATCGGTCTGAAACTTCTTGGTGTCTCTGTTTTTGTGCCTCTAAAAATTAAAAAAATAGTGAAAATTAAAAAAAAATTAGGACATCACCAAGGTGACATCATTGTCTTGTGCTATACCGTGCTGATAACTGATCTTTGGAGCCGCATCTGTAGCTAATCTTTGTGCATTCTTATCGTTGTTCGCATCTGAATTTTTCATAAAATTAGACCAGCAACTATAATTACATACTTAGAACACTTATTCAGCATTACTATCTGTTATAGAATTGTGTTCTACTAATTATTATTTCAGCTCTCCAAGCTCCACATATCCACCTCGGATCAGCACTATGTTTGACCCTGTAATTGTAACATTACGACTCCCTTGTCTCTCCTGCCATCGGTTGTACCATCCCTTACCTTGTATTGGTAAGAACAGTGTAAGAACTTGGAAGTCGTTTCCTTTGCCGATCTGCCACCACAGAACCCGCACCACCGTAGTGTAGGGATAATATGCTGCTTTGTTTCTTTGTTACCTTCTAACCATGGTAGGAAACGGTAAGTCTGCAGGTGATAAGAGTGAATCTTCTGATGCTGCCAACTCCCTGAACGACTTCGTTTATATTTTTAGTCATAATCAACTTGCTGACACTCTTGCTAAGCTCGAACAGAGGATGACCGAGCAATTCCAGACAATGAACCAGGAATTACAGCGTCTCTCAACTCGTATGACAAACTTTGAGACATGTCGACCACAACAGAGAGTAAGAGGAAGATGAAGTTAATGGTGAGAACTATTCTTAGGATGACGTTGACAATGATAGAGAACAACAAAACAGAATGCGCGATCGTCAACGCCCTAACCGTCAAGGTATGAGAGGTAATGAACATTTTGCTCCTTACGAACCTTTCTCTAAGATTAAGTTTATCATCCCACCCTTTTCTGGTGATTATGATGATGAGGCTTATCTTAATTGGGAGATAGTTTTAGAGCGAAAATTTACATCTCACTTAGTTTCTGAACAACATAGAGTTAGACAAGCTACTAGAGAGTTTCAAAATTTTGCTTTACTATGGTGGACTGATCTTTGCAAAGCACATTTGCAACCTGATAGTTGGGATAAATTGAAAGCTGCTATGCGTACCTATTTTGTCTCTCCTTTCTATCAAAGAGATTTGCGTAACAAATTACAACGCTTAGAACAACATGATAAATCTGTTCAAGAATATCTTGCTGAGTAACAAAGGGTATGATGCATTATGAGATAGAGAGGACATTGAGGATACTATGTGTCATTTTTATGCTGGGTTGCGTCGTGAAATTCAAGACATAATTGATTACGAAGACTATGATTCTCTCGAGTAGTTGTTCCACCTTGCTGTGCTTGCAGAAAAAGAATTGCAGGGAAAACAACTCTAGAACAGCAGCCGTACATACACTCCACGTTGACATTTACTTCTTCGTCGACCACATGTGCGCCACCACCGTCGAGCAGAAGGCCTCCCACCACCTCCAACACTGCCACAACACCGAAACCAACCCCTTCAGCACAATCTTTGCACTCGAGTAGGCCTTCTTTGCAGGTACCCAACAAGAATACATCCTCCAGTACCTCTACAGGACGCTCCTCCAACATCAAGTGGCATAGATGCCATGGCATGAGTCATATGCAGTGACATTGCCTAAGTCAGCGGACATACATTGCTACTGAAGGTAGATGATACATAAGCACTTCGGATGTCAAGGATGAAGAATTCGATAATAGATTCCTGACGATGATGATGGCCAAGTATTTAGTGGTGATAATACTTCGGCCTACAGGACCATCATTGTACAACGAGCGCTCTCCGCATAGGTACACCTTGATAAGATTCAACGCCAGAATCTATTTCAGATTTACTTTGTGATCAAGAATTGGCGTGCACGCGTGATCATTGATGGCGGTAGCTGCAACAACTTAGTGAGTACTGATTTGATCACTAAGCTTGACTTGCTCACACGACCACATCCACATTTGTACCATATCCAGTGGTTAAACGACTCTGGTAAAGCAAAAGTAACGAAAACTTGTCGAGTTCCTTTCTCCATTGGCTCCTATGTTGATTATGTGGATTGTGATGTTGTACCTATGCAAGCTCGTTCATTGTTATTGGGTCGTCCATGGGAACATGATAATGATGCACTCCACTATAGTAAAAGTAATAAATATATCTTCAGACATAAAGGAAAGAAAATTACTTTATTACCTTTGATCCTTGCTGAAATTGTACAAGCTGATAAGGATAGAATTGCTAATGAGAACAAAGAACATCGTCCTACATCTGAAAATCAGCAAGCACTAAAATTGAAAAGCCCTGTAATGCTTACAACGAAATCTGACCTTGTTGAGATCTATGATGAAAATGCTTCATGTTATGCTTTGGAATGTAAGGATGCGTTGTTTTCACTTGAGGATCTTGCTTCTTCTTTGCCTTCTCCTGTTGCTGACCTTTTGCAGGAGTATCATGACGTCTTTCCACATGAGATACCTCTAGGACTACCACCCATTCGAGAGATTGAGCACCATATTGATTTGATTCCTAAAGCGAGCTTGCCAAACCGTGCCGCCTACAGAACCAACTCTGAGGAGACTAAGAAAATTCAGCGACAAATTCAAGACCTTTTGGACGCGGGTATGTACGTGAGAGCCTTAGTCCTTGTGCCGTTCCTGTTCTTTTAGTTCCGAAGAAAGATGGTTCTTGGCTAATATGTGTTGATTGTAGATTCATTTACAATATCACCATTAGATATCGTCATCCTATTCCTAGGTTAGACGACATGCTTGATGAATTATATGGTTCTATAGTCTTCTCTAAAATTGACTTGCGAAGTGGATGCTACCGAATAAGAATGAAATTGGGTGATGAATGGAAAACTACTTTTAAAACTTAGTTTGGATTGTATGAGTGGTTAGTAATGCCTTTTAGATTGACTAATGCACCTAGTACTTTTATGTGTTTGATGAACGAGGTCTTACATTCTTTCATTGGAAATTTTGTGGTAGTTTATTTTGATGATATCTTGATTTACAGCAAGTCAATGAACGAACATTTATCTCACTTGCGTGCTGTTTTTGGCTCTGAGAGATGCACGTTTATTTGCTAACCTTGAAAAGTGTGCCTTTTGCACAGATCGAGTCTTTTTTTTGCTATATTGTTACTCCATAGGGAATTGAAGTTGATGAAGCCAAGATAAATGCGATCAAGAGTTGGCCCACGCCCACAACAGTTTCACAAGTGCGGAGTTTTCTTAGACTTGCCGGATTTTATCGCTGCTTCGTCCAAGATTTTAGCACCGTCCACTCCAATGAATGAGTTGACAAATAAGGGCGTTGCATTTCATTGGAGCCACACACAAGAGGAGTCTTTCGCCACTTTGAAGGACAAGTTTACACATGCAGCGCTGCTCCAACTTTCAAATTTTAGTAAGACTTTCGAACTTGAATGTGATGCTAGTGGAATTGGTATTGGTGGTGTGTTGATGCAAGAAGGTAAGCCCATTGCTTATTTTAGTGAAAAGTTGAATGCCCTTGCTCTTAATTACTCCACATATGATAAGGAATTGTATGCTCTTATACGATACTTAGAAACATGACAACATTATTTGTGGCCTAAAGTATTTGTCATTCATTCTGATCATGAGTCACTTAAACATATTCGTAGTCAAAATAACTTGAACCGTAGACATGCTAAGTGGATTGAATTTATTGAATCCTTTACTTACATCATCAAACATAAGAAAAGGAAAGATAATGTGATTACCAATGCTTTGTCTAGACGATATGCTATGCTGTCCCAACTTGATTGTCGGATTTTTGGACTAGAAAAAATAAGCAACAATATGTGTTAGATGCTAATTTTAAAGATGTGTTGCTACATTGGCGTGAAAGTAAGACTTGGAACAAATGTGTGCTTAATGATGGCTTCCTTTATAAAGCCAAACGTTTTTGCGTTCCAGTTGGATCCGTTCGTCTTTTGTTGTTACAGGAGGCGTATGTAGGAGGATTGATGGGATACTTTGGAGCCAAAAAGACGAAAGATGTTTTGGCCACACATTTTTTTTTTGCCAAAGATGAGGCGCGATGTTGAACGCTTCGCCGCTCGCTGCACTACATGTCAAAAAGCTAAGTTACGACTAATCCCACATGGTTTGTACATGCCTCATCTCGTCTCTTCTATTCTTTGGACCGATATTTCTATAGATTTCATTTTGGGATTACCTAGGACTAAGGGGGGAAGAGATAGTATTTTTGTGTTAGTAGATCGTTTTTCTAAGATGGCATATTTTATACCATGTCATAAGACCGATGATGCTACGTATATTGCAGATCTATTCTTAAAAAAATTGTTCATTTGCATGGTATGCCTTCTACTATTGTTTCAGATCGTGATGTGAAATTCTTGAGTCACTTTTGACGCACTTTATGGAATAAGTTCGGAACAAAGTTACTGTTTTCAACTACATGTCACCCACAAACCGATGGACAAATTGAGGTCGTGAACCATACATTGTCTACAATGCTACGTGCTATTTTAAAGAAAAACTTGAAGATGTGGGAAGAATGTTTACCTCATGTGGAGTTTGCATACAACCGGGCGGACCACTCAACCACTAAGGTCAATCCATTTGAGGTAGTGTATGGCTTTAACCCTCGTGCTCCAATTGATCTTTTGCCTTTGCCTTCTACCGAAAAAGTTCATAATGACGCTAAGGTGTGTGCTGATTTTATTCTCAAGATGCATGAAACGACTAAACAAAATATTGAAAAGATGAATGAGAAGTATAAAATTGCCGGTAGTAAAGGTAGACAAGAAGTTATATTTGTACCGGGTGATTTGGTTTTATTGCACTTGAGAAAAGATAGATTTCCGGAGCTAAGAAAATCTAAATTGATCTAAAGCTGCTGGTCCTTTTTAAGGTACTTGAAGATTAATAATAATGCATATAAACTTGAGTTACCTCCCGAGTCCGAGGTTAGTCCTACATTCAACATTGCAGATTTGAAGCCATACATGAGAGAAGAAGATGAGCTTGAGTCGAGGACGACTCCGGTTCAAGAGGGAGAGGATGATGAAGACATTCCATCATTGGATACACACAATATTCCTCCACCTACTATAGATGATCCAATCACAAGAGCTCGTACACGACAATTGAAATTAGAGATGAGCATGTTCTTATATGTCTTCCTTCTTTTGAAAATAGATTGCTACCTAATGATTTTATCCTGATTAGAAACCTTGGAGATGGTCAAGGGAAGAATGAAGGACTTGAAGATGCTCAAGACCGGCAAGGCATGTTGAACCCCGGAGGAGATTCAATCCAACTCGGAGTCGAGTTGCCCTAGGTTCCAGGAGCAGTCCGCACTAAAACGGACGCCGAGGTCGCATACAGGATCCGTTTTGGATGTTTTAGATATGGTTGGAAAGCTAACAAGATAACCTTTCCAACGGCACTAGTCTCATCTCAAAATTCATCCAAAATCAGCAAGAATCGGTTAAACAAGATGACATCCAGAAACTGCCTCAGGTGCTGCAACACTATTTTTTGGCCTTTGGGCCGTGTATCTTTTCTAGGTCCATTAATATTAGTGTTTGCCCCTAAGGTCGTCCTAAATTCTATATAATCAGTTGCCACTATCATTAGAGATAGGTTTTTGATTAGTTTTCATCTGTTTTCAAACAGTTTCACCATTTGACGGTTTGTTGGTTTTCCAACTTCGTGATTGAATTCAGATTTCACAATTGAGTTGCGTTCTTCCTTGTTCTTGCTTATGTTCTTCGATTCACAGGCTGGGATTAGCCTTCTTGGCGAGGTCAATCGTGTGCGCACGGTTGATAACTAGAGGAGAAGTGGTGCTGCGATTGCGAGGTTCGAATTCGTGTTGATTTGAGGCCGGATCGATTGTGTTCGCATCTTCACCAAATCGAGAGCTATCACGATCTGACGGAAGATCGGAAACCACGTTCACATCAAGAGGAGGATACAATAGAATAATAATAATCATAATGAGATATGAAACAATATTACCAGATCTTCACGGTTCACCTCTTCGATTCATTTCTTCCTCATCATCTCCTTGTGTCTTGATCGTCTTCTTGATTCTAAAATTTCTTCTCCCCCTCGAGTTAGTATCTTTCCTACAAAATGATCATCCAAGAAACTTCATCTTCTCTCAACAAGAGGAGATTAGTGATGCATATGGGAATGTATGAATCATAATCTTTGAGCCGCATAAGTAGGTTTAAACTTATAGCTCAAAAGATCGTGATTCAATGGCATGAAGCTCACAATTTCTATCAAGTAGTCTAAGAGCAATCAACTTATATTGCTTATGAGTAACTCTCCCTAGACCTGTGCTTGACGTCAAGACACTAGACGCAATGCATGAAATGCAAATGAATGTAAGAACAACAATAAAGGATGCATGCATATGATGAAGAAGGACTAGAAAAAAAATACCCCCATCACATTAAAATCCCCTCACAAGCTTACTCAAAATGATCCTCATCTCCTAGCGTTGGGCACCCCGTGAACATTCTTTCCAAGCTCTCCATAATCATTGCTATCTTGAAAGGGTTAGATGACGGTCTTACAAAACAAGAAGAACAACAAAAACAAAGCAAACACAAGCAAACAAATATATAAAAGAAAAAATGCTAAGCTTTGTAGGTTACTCAAGTGAAATCCAAAAGATCAAGATGTTGAGCTCTCCTCTTAGCCTGTTGAAGTTCTTCTCATCAAGGGGCTTCGTGAAAATGTCGGTCAATTGATCATATGTCCTGACACTAATAAGCTCAATATCTTTCTTGGCAACATGATCCCTTATGAAGTGATGTTGACCTCAATATGTTTAGCACACTCATGATCACCTTTATGAAGAGCCATATTGATTGCACTCTCACTATCACAATATAGAGGAATTTGATTGTATACAAATCCATAGTCCATGAGAGTTCGCTTCATGTAGAGGAGTTGAGCACAACAAGCACTGGTTGTCATATATTCCGCTTCGGCCGTTGAGAGAGCCATGGCATTTTGGTTCTTAGAGCTCCAAGCAACCAATGATCTCCCAAAAAATTGACATCCACCACAGGTGCTTTTTCTACTCACTTTGCAACCGGCGAAGTCCGAGTCGGAGTAGTCAACAAAATCAAAGCCCCCATCTTTTGGATACCAAAGACCTATAGTTGGTGTATACTTAAGGTACCTAAGAATCCTTTTGACAGCATTTAGATGAGATTCTTTAGGGTTAGCTTGATAACGAGCACATAAGCATACACTAAACATAATATCCAGATGAGGGGCGGTAAGATATAGTAGAGAACCAATAATAGATCGATAAAGCTTTTTATCAACCAGTTTACCGCTCTCATCCGAGCCAAGAATACCATTTGTGTGGCCATTAGAGTCTTGATTGGCTTTGAATCCTTCATTCCGAAGCGCTTAAGGAGATCTTTTGTGTACTTCTTTTGATAGATGAATGTTCCATTTTTCATTTGCTTGACTTGAAAGATGAGGAACAAATGAAGCTCACCTATCATAGACATCTCAACTTCTTTGGCCATTAGGTCACAAAATTTAGCATTATAAGCTTCATTAATAGAACCAAAGATAATATTATCCACATATATTTGACAAATAAAGAGATCATCATCAACATGTTTAGTAAAGAGAGTGTTGTCCATACTCCCTATCTTGAAACCGTTGTCAGTGAGAAAATCTCTTAGCCGCTCATACCATGCCCTTGGTGCTTGTTTCAGTCCATACAACACCTTCTTCAACTTGAAGACATGACCGGAATGCTTGGGATCCTCGAAGCCGGGTAGTTTCTCAACATAAACCTGCTCATTAATATAGCCATTAAGAAGTGCACTCTTCACATTTATTTGATATAATTTGAAGTTAAAATGTGAAGCATAAGCGAGCAAGGTTCGAATTGATTCAAGTTGAGCCACGGGGCAAATGTCTCGTCGAAGTCCACCCTCTCAAATTGAGAGTAACCCTTGACCACGAGTCTTGCTTTATTTCTCACGACATTCTTGTTCTCATCTTGCTTGTTCTTGAAGATCCACTTAGCACCAATGATGCTCTTGTGCTTCGGCCTCTTCACCAATTCTCACACTTGATTCCTCTCAAAGTTGTTGAGCTCCTCTTGCATAGCCAACATCTATTTGTGATCTTCTACCGCCTCATCGATGTTTTTGGGCTCTTATCAAAGACAAAAGAGAAATTCTCACAAGCAATGTTAGCTGCATCATCATCATTAGTATCGTTAGTATAATTTGACTTATATTGATTTCTCCTAGTCTTTAACCCTTGAGAGGGACTCTTAATAATCAAGTCACTTTCGTGATCTTGAGAAATAGGTTTGTGCCTCTTTGGAGCTTCTTGATGTGGTGAAGCTTGCAGCAGAGAGACATCTTGAGCATTTTGTATGGCATGCTCCTTGGAGATGATGGTGTCTTGTAGTTGGAGCGGAGACCTGCAATTTTCTTCAATTCTTGATGTCATTGTTGGACACGGTAGTGTACCACGTGATTTAGACGATCTTTGATTTCTCGGAGTAGTAGGCACTTGAGATGGCTCTCTTGGTTCTTGTATAGTTGATGATTCTTCCACTTGAGTTGTCGATGTAGTATTCTCATGTTGGGTCATGGAGTCTTCCGGTGGCAGTGTAGAAGAGTCATCTTCTCTTGGTAGAACTTCTCTACGGGCATCTTTCGCATTGCCTTCTCCAAGGGTTCATCATAATCTACATCACAACTATAAGATTCTTTGTTCTCTTGAGAACCATTAGTTTTATCAAATTGCACGTCACAAGATTCCTCAACAAATCCAGTAGTTACATTGAAAACACGATAAACTTTAGAGTTACTAGAATACCTGATAAGAAATCCAATGTCGGTCCTCTTATCAAATTTACCGAGCCTCTTCCTGTTTTTGAAGATATAGCATTTACATCCAAAGACCCGGAAGTAGCCCATATTTGACTTTCTTCCCACCAATAACTCATAAGGGTTATTCTTCAAGAGGCAATATAGATAAACACAGTTTGAAGTATAGCATGCCATGTTGATAGCTTCAGCCCAAAACCTCTCCAAAGTCCCATACTCATCCAACATAGCTCTTGCAAGCGTGATAAGAGTCTGATTCTTCCTTTCCACAGCACCACTTTGCTCTGGAGTGTAGAGTGGCCGAGAACTCATGTTTGATGCCAAGATCATCACAATATTCTTCAATGATAGAGTTTTTGAACTCCGTCCCATTATCACTTCTAACCTTCTTAATTTTACCTTCAAATTCATTTTGATCTCTCTTAGTAAACCTCTTGAAATTGGTGATGGTTTGAGCTTTGTTTTCTAGAAAGATGGTCCATATATACCGAGAGAAGTCATCAACAATCACCATACAATAGAGATTACTCTCAAGACTCTTGTAAGTTGTTGGTCAAAAGAGATCAATGTGAAGAAACTCTAGAGGTCTTGATGTTGATATTATGGTCTTGCAAGGATAAAGACTGGCCACTTGCTTTCTCGCTTGACATGCACTACACAACTTGTCCTTCTCAAAAGTGGCATCTTGAATTCTAAAAATTAAGCCTTTCTTGATGGCCTTCTTCAATTGACCCATTCCAATATAAGCAAGCCTCCTATGCCATAACCATTCTTTGGAGGACTTAGCAAGAAAACAAGTTTGCGACGTAACTTCACTTGAAGAGAAATCCACCAATATAGAGATTGTTGTGTCAAAAACCATTGAATATGAGGCCCAAAAACTTGTTGATTAATTCAGTACCTTTGTCATTGAAAAAGCATGTGAAGCCAAGATCACACAATTGGACAACCGAGAGTAGATTGAAGCTTAAGTATTTCACTAACGTGACATTAGAAATGGTCAAGTCATTAGAGATAGCGATTTTGCCTAATCCCTTAATTCTTCATTTGGAATTGTCTCCAAAAGTCACTTTGTCCTTATCCTCATCTTTCTTGATGGTGGTGAACATCTTATGATTGCCGGTCATGTATTGAGTGCAACCACTATTAAGAACCCAATGTTTGCCACCATTCTTGTAGTTCACCTTACTAGAATCTATGAGACAAGTGGTGTTAGTATCCAAAATATTGCTAGATTCATTCATACTCGTCTCAACAATGAGAGCGGCTTTCTTAGATGAACTTTGTTCCTTAGAGTGCTTGAGATGACTCTTCCATGTGTCAACCTTCTTCTTGTTTGCTTCATCAACAGTGATACGACGCTTCTCATAAGAATTGATCCAACCTACAAGCTTATCAATGCGAATGCACAAATCTTTTGAAGCTTCATTAGGCAACACAATGATATTATCATACTCATCACATAAAACAGAATAGGAATCCTCTAACAAACTACTAGCAATAGCATTATTATCAAGAAGTAAATGAGAACTAGTAGAGGTAGAGTCATTGCAAACCGATGGTTCAAGAGTGTGATGAGCATGCATTCCAATGATTTTACTTGAGGTGAAAGCATCTAGATAATCCTTCTTTGATGAAGCTTCATTAGAGACGCAAGAGCTAGGAATCTTGCTTGAGAGGAATTTCTTAATGGATTCATCATGAGAAATCTTGAGTGCTTCTTCAAAAGAGTTGATCTTTTCAACAAGATCATGCAATCGTATCATGGTAGCACCTATATATTCACCATCAAGAGTTCCAAAGTGAGTATAGGCATCTATAATCTCAAGATAAATGAAATTTTCATTCATGATAGCACTTAAAGGGTTGCTAGATGAAGAGTTTGAAGAGTTCTTGATGTTAGCACTCAAATTCTCTAGTTTTGTGACATATAGGTAGCTTAGCAAGCGATTCTTCCATGAGTCACTACCAGACCCTGATGAAGAACTTGTCTTCATCATTCTCAATCACCTCTCAGAGGCGGTTAAGCTTAAATTTGAGCACTTGGCTCTGATACCACTTGAAAGGATCAAGTGACCGAGAAGGGGAGATGAATGGAGCACTTACATTACTAAACCAATTTCTTACTCTTCCTAAAATCTAGCAAAACAAGCAGGCAACTCCTAGCAAGTAAGGGCTAAAGAAGAGCAAAACAAGCTAGAAGACAACCTATCAAGCTAATAAGCAACCCAACACGAGAGCCACCAAGAGAAGCAACTAAACAACCTATCACACTACTCACAAGAATATAAATGCGGTAAGTAAAGAGAAGGGTGATAGAGATGCTCAGCAATTTTTCGTGAGGTATCAGAAGGATGGGCCTTTCTCTAATCCTCGTTGAACCACTCCTGTCGGAGTCTTGGTTCCTCCCGTCGTTCTCGGAACGATGCTCACAAGGGTACACTTCACTCTCGGAGTGAAGACATCGGCGCCTCGGCTGTAGCAAACAATACCCAAACGCTAGAGCAAGTCTCTAAGGCTCGGGCGTTCACTCTTGGTGTCCCTTTCAAGCGGAAGACCCGGAGCCGCGTACAAACTTGATGTCGCCTTCCACAAGTCTTCGAAATCTCAGACAACGATGCCGAACCGGTCTAGGCTGCCATATACCAAAAGTAACAAGCCAAAGACACTCCTCTCAGCCTCACAAGCTCTAAGAATGTATGGATGCTCTTTGCTACTCTTCACAACCACTCAAGATCTCACTAGATGCTCTCTTGTGCTCCTATGGTGAACTTTGGCTCTTGACAAATGATCTCCAACTGTTGTAGCCGCGAGAAAGCTCCACAACAACTCCCTCAACGCTTTAAATAGGCCTCAAGCCCAGAATCAACCGTTAAGAGCCGTTGCCAAAAAGTTGTCTGCTTTTTGCAATCACCGAAATGTCCGGTGACTAGGACCATCAGACTGTCCGGTGGCTCTTAGTCTTTATCTAGCAGAAAACAACCTCTCTGGAATCTGTTCCATGTGACACCGGACTGTCCAGTTCATACCATCACCGGACTGTCCGGTGAACTTCTCGTTTTGACTTCGAAAGACACCTCTTCTGGACACCTCCTTCAGAGCTCATCGGACTGTCCAGTCTCTGAATGACGGACTATCCGGTGACTCTTCCTGCTGACTCTAGAGAGCACCTCTCTCTGATCTTCGAGCTCCTGTACTCATCAGACTGTCCGGTGACTCCCGTCGGACTGTCCGGTGACCTCCTGTCTTCAACTCTCAGAAAACATCTTCTTTGGACTCCTGGCTTTGACCCTCATTGGACTGTCCGGTGACATAGCTGCTGCTGAAACTTGACTTCTTCAAGATCTTCACTGATCTCTCAAGTGCCTCAGAGAACTTAGAGTATCCACACACCCTAATTACTGTAAAGCTGAGATGAGTGATGCGACCCCTCTTAATAGTACCAGTGTTTCCTATAGACTCAAGGCCTAATAACTAAGCCATACGCGACTCTAGAACATCCTTAGCCTTGGACTAGCTACCTCTTTGGAAACACACTGAGGACTCGAACAATCTTGAAGCTACCAACTCGAAGAAGTGAAGAATAGTGTTGATAAACCTACATCTAACAAGTTAGTTCATGGTTCTTATTCAATCACCAAAATCTTTCATACCTTTGTGGGGTTTTGATGGACATGAAGCTAACACTCACCTCTTCTCAAGTTCTTCATTGAATCCACTAGGGTTTGATTGAAGGAAGAGGAGACCGTGATCGTTTCTCATCTCTTGTTTTTTTCATCGAGCACTTGATCCTTTTCATTGCAGGTGATGTAAGACCTATTACTCTTGGAGATTCATCTCCTAAACGATTAGGTGTCGTTAGAAATCTATCAAGACCATTGTGATGCGATCTGAGAGGTTTGTATCACTCTCATCGATTTAGTGAAAAACTAAGTTGATTTTTTGTGGTTGCTTAGAGAGGTTTAGGGTTGAGCGAAACCTAGTCCTTTGTGGATCTCTCAACAGAGACATAGACTTCTGTGTGGAGCTGAACTTCGGTCAAAAATCCCTATGTCTCTTGTCTCCGTTTCGTTTTTTGTTTGATCTATTCCGCTGCCATCACAGGCTTGTCCACAGAAGACCAGACTTGTCTGCTAACGAACAAGTCCGCCCAACGAAGTAGTCTGTTCTCTATTTTTACAGATCAAACTGTTTTGAGAAGCGAATTTTCAGGTCGTTGTCTATTCACCCTCTCTGAGCAACTTTCAAAAACAAACGTCAAAGTGGATATTAGAAATTACAGTGTCAATATTTTAAAACTAAAGAATCTATTTTTATTTGTGACTAAATAGTGAGAGAACAAAAATAATATTTTAAGATATACTTGGTAATCTCATTTTTATATGCAATGTAGTAAATCAGTCACATTAGGGTATACTTAGTTGCCAATACTCTCTCCATTTTAAAATATAATTATTTCTAGATTTAGTCAAAGTCAAACAATTTTAATTTTAATAATATAAAAATGGAGAATTAACAACATTTGATTATATATAAATTATATTGGTAGATTTCATAAAATAAACTTTTGTAATATGTAGATATTTATATTAGAAATTATTTAATTATTTAGATATTATTAGTTAAAGTTGAAAGTGTTTGACTTTGACAAAACAAAAATACTTATATTTTGAAATAAAGATAGTAGCAGCTTACAAAGGAATTTTTTTACCCTTTTATTTGGCGCTAGGACCACGTTCTCTGTTTCCAAAACCTGAATAATTGCCCCATCTTGATGCGGGTTACGGCCAGAGTGCCAGATGGGTGAGGAAAAATAACGCTAACGGCGGGATCGGCGGGGCAATAAAATAAATAAATCTTGCCGGTCAATGATACGTTGCTTGTAAATACGCATGAGAATACGGAGAATAGAGCACTCAACCTGTCGTTCTTTGACATTGTACTTCCTCCGATTTTACTCTTATTAAAAATAACTTATTTAATATTCAAAATTATTAGTCATAATAATGATAAAGTGAATAATAATAAAGTTTTACATATTTGAATATTTTTTAATAAAATAATTGATCAAAATTGATGGAAAGTCAATGGTATTTAAAGCCGAAAAGAGTATATGACCGCATAGAATATAAAAATGATTTTCAAAATTACATTTTGGTCTGCAACAAAACATGTACGAAGTATGTGTCACTGGAACCATCAGCCATGCCCTAACTTGCATCTCGCAGGAACCGATCAAATCTCTTCGTCGGATGGCCCCGATGTCCACGCGGCAAGAATCTAGAGTCTGTTCTCACCACGGATTGGGTTCTCCGTCGTCTCACACTCTCACCTCACCTCACCACGCCTGTTTTGAGGACGGTATCCCGAGAACATTTTTCCGCTCGCACACCTCCGACCGCGACCACCCGCCGACGAGCCGCACCACCACGTCCTCGAGAGAGGAAGAACGGCATCTGTTTGATCCGCGGCAAGGGAAGGGAAGGAGAAGGGATTATCGAAGATGAACCTATTCCGGCTGGCCGGGGACATGACCCACCTCCTCAGCGTGGTGGTGCTGCTCCTCAAGATCCACACAATCAAGTCCTGCGCAGGTGTCGCTGCTTCCTCCTCTTCCTCATCTCCTCTCTTCCAGATGGGATCTGGAATAGGAGCTGGCAACCAGCATTTTTTCGAAATTTTACTTGGTTGGTTTTCCGCGACCGCGCGCCGCTGCTTTGGGGGATATAGCGCCGGAGATCTCGATCTTGAGTTCAGAAAGGCGGTCCTGTTGGCCTATGTGACGCTGCGCCAACGCTCGCCTCCGGTCGATCCCATCACTTCGGCGCAATGAACTTTTTTGATATATTCAGTGTTCAGTACTTCACTTAAATTTGGAATCTTTTCTGACGTGCCCAACGTTGTTTGATGTGCTCCTCAGTTAAATTTCACATTGTAGAGATGATCGATTGACTAGCATGAGAAGAATGCCTTTTCGCCTGGAATTTATGATCTGCTAGTAGCTTGTTACCAGCGCCGCACATTTTGCACTCCATGAGGCTGAAAATATTGTTCGGTTGTTCGGCGTGGACTATGTTGGCTGAGACATTGTAGCTGATCAACAGTTTAGTTTATGCCCAATTGAGCAACACGTGTTATGTAGCCCCCACAATGCTCATAATGGTAGAATTTATATCTCTCCAGACTCCGAACAGTTAGATTTTTAGTCATAGAAGCAAAATATTGCTGTATCTAGTCCCTCTGATCACTTTTAATTGTTATTTTGGATTTGGGCATGGGACTTAAGGAGAAGTGAAAAATGTACTGTGCATATAAAACGAGGGGAAGGGGTATAGATAGAGATGTATTGAGAAGATGAAAAGGTATATTGGGAAGAGAGAAATGTATATTGAGAAGTGGGAGTGACATCTACTCTCTCCGTGCCAGTTTACTTGTCATCCTAGCCATCTCAAGTTTTTCGAAATTACTTGTCATTCGCACTTCTCGATGCCCCATTTTTTTCTTCCCAATACGTCTCTCTCTCCTCATTGTTTTCTACGCAACCAACTTTTCATGTCTTCTTAATTCTCATGTTCAGACTCAAAATGACAAGTAACTTGGGACGGACGGGGTATTGTTGAACAAATTTTGTATCCAAGTGAATGGAGGGAGTACATGATTTAATACAGTGATTATGAGGTATTTGAGTCATGCCTATCTTAATCACCTTTTGGGGCACACAACACTCAGTCAGCATAAAACTTCGATCTTTACCATGTATGCATTATGTGCTATCCTAGCAGCTCTATGTTGCAAGCTTCTCTATCTATATCGCTCAGCGTGTCTCCTTGTTTGACTTCATAATTTCTTTCAGGCATATCTTTGAAGACACAAGAGCTATATGCACTTGTTTTTGCAGCTAGGTACCTGGACTTGTTTGTTCATTTCATATCTCTGTATAACACCGTCATGAAGCTGGTATTCCTGGCAAGCTCATTCTCAATAGTTTGGTACATGAGACGCCATAAGATTGTGCGGAGAACCTATGACAAGGATCATGACACCTTTCGTCATTATTTTTTGGTGCTGCCTTGTCTGGTTCTAGCTCTCCTCGTTAATGAGAAGTTTACTTTTAGAGAGGTCAGCTTGTTGATCTTCTGCACTCTTAGCCAACTGTTCTAGCATATTGTTGCAGTTTTACTGACGTGCAATCCAATGAACCATTTGCTTTTCTCCCCCCTCCGCCTCAAGATAAGTGTCACTTTAAGATTTATCAGAGTTAATATAAATGAAATAATTTAATTGAAGTAAGAAGTCTCCCAAAGTTAAGACCGACTAATTTATAGATAAAGATATCGATATCTATGATAGAAATAAGTATATTATGAAAATTGATTTTAGGATAAAGTCCAAATTACTACCCTTAAGTATAGCCAAAGTCCAAACAACTCCCTGAACTAATTTTTGGTTCATTTTATCCTCACAACTTCACCATTTGACTCAATTTACACTCTACTACAATTTGTCTTTTTTGTTTCTTATATAAGTGTGATCGTAAGCTAAATTTTTACAAGGTGATAGTGCACAACTATTGTGGAATAGGATTCACCAGGCTAGGACACGTTCCCGGCCACGGCTACAGCTGAAGGTAATCTTTCCCCCGTGGAAAGAGCAACTTCTTTTCTGTTTACACTCAATGGATCTCCTGCCTGCTTTATATAGACAGCAGGGCTAAACAAACCCTAAACCGACCAAAACAAACCCTAAACAACCTAATCTTTAACTAACAAACTCTAAACAACCTAATCTTTAAACTAACAAACCCTAACTAACTAGCTGTCGCTATTGTGCAGGGTGTTGTGACGTCCACAACACGCCACAAAAAAACTCTCCTCCCCCAAAGACAGCTCGTCCTCGAGCTATGACACTAATTAAGCCTTTTACATCTCGGCTTGAGAACTTAATCCTAACCAATGACGGTCAAAATCTCGAGAACCATAGGAGGTTGTCGCCTACCCAATGGAACCCATCCAGGCTAGGGCTATAGCTGTCGGAGAAGTGTGTTATCAGTCCCGGGGGTAACATGCGCATGAGGCCCAATCTGCCCATGTGCAGGTGCAGGTTGTAGATTCTGTAAGAGATGAGGTCGGCGTAGCTGTTTGCCTTGCCGATGATGCTGCTGCCCGCAGCAGGGCTGCTGTCGACGGTAATGGCATCGGTGATGGTGTCGATGATGCGGCTGCCGCCTCGGTACGCATCCCTGATTTTGCTGGTGCGCGTCGTTTGGGCCTTGTCGACGACGTCGTACTTGCGGGAGTCGGCGTCTAGGAGCTGAAATAGTTGTGGATACGTGTCTCATGCTTCCTTCGTTGCTTCAGCTGGAGGAAGATGTGGTGCAGATGGCAATGACGTCTCGATGGGGACATCCGGGATCGATCTGCACATATCGGCCTTGATGGTTGGAGAGACGTCTGGAACGGTGGTGGACTGATTATTGGAGGCGAAACCATAGCCACGACAATTTTTGTCTTCGTGTGTGATGTCGGCACCTCTATGTCGACCGGTGCTGGAACTGCATGCGGCAGTGCGATCTAGTCTTTCTCTATCGCTGTAATGCGATGTTCAGCGTAACTTGCCTCCTGACATGTTTTCCATCATGGTGATGAGGATATTGAGCTTTGAAGACTGGTGGCGGTCACAGGATCGACGGCGCCGGCCATTGACATGATATGCCGGTGCTTATCTCTGAATATCAATTGTTGTGGTAGAGGATCCACCGGGCTAGGACACGTTCCCGGCCACGGCTACAGCTGAAGGTAATCTTCACCCTGTGGAAAGATCAACTTCTTTTCTACTTACCCTCAATGGATCTCCTACCTGCCTTATATAGAAAACAGGGCTAAACATTTTTAACTAACAAACTCTGAACAACCTAATTTTTAAACTTACAAATCTTAACTAACTGACTGCCGCTATTGGGCAGGGTGTTGTGGCGTCCACAACACGCCACAACAACATCACAACACATGTTAGAAAAATACATTATATTTTTTATCATTACTTTCATATAGTTTTGTATACAAAGGATTAATTTAGTATTAAATATCCTTCCCTATAAAATAATACAAAAAATTATGATGTACTTTTAAACATGAGTTATGATGCACTCTATCACCTTGTAAAAATTTAGCTTAAAATTACGCTTATACATGGAAAAATAAAAAAAAAGACAAATTATAGTAGAGGGTAAATTGAGCCAAATGACGAAGTTGTGCAGATAAAATGAATCAAAAATTAGTTTAGGGGGTTATTTGGACTTTGGATATACTTGAGGGTAGTAATTCGGACTTTATCCTTGATTTTATGATGAATATAATGATACTAATTTGTTCTCTTAAAAGATATTACGTTTTTTGTTACAAACTTAATCAAATTCATGACACTTCAATTTAACTAGATCTGAAGTGGCACTTATTCTGGGCGGATGTAGGGAGTAGGTTATATGCACTTAAATTTGACTTTTCGTTGTGCCTTGCTGAGTAGGTTATATGGTGGAGATCTGCTTCCATCCGTTATCATAGAAAAGTTAACTTTGTAAATTATGTTGTTTTGATCATTTATCCTTTCTCGAAATAGGTGATGTGGGCATTCTCCATTTATTTGGAAGCTGTTGCAATACTTCCTCAGCTTGTGTTGCTTCAGCGCACAAGGAATATTGACAACTTGACTGGCCAATATGTTTTCTTTCTGGGGTAAGATCTACATCACTAAATCCAACCCATGAGAAAAAAAAAATCCATGGGACCAAAGCACAAAATACAGACTACAGTTTTATCGGATAAAATGTTGGATATGGTCAGTAGTAAGCTATGTTGCATCCACGATACAAATTCTTAGCATTCATTAATGAAATTGTGGATGAATTTTTTATTTCAGCTTCTGATATTTCATATAAATTGTGCTACAACCATATTTTATCCTGTGCCCTTAACTTGTCTACTTTAGCTTGTATGATTCTGTTTCATTATGATTAAAGTGTTATTACATGGGGATAATGCAGTGCATACCGTGTGCTTTATATCCTTAATTGGATCTACCGTTACATCACCGAGCCCCATTTTGTTCACTGGATAAGTATGGAATCTCTGCATCTTATGTTTCCATCGCCTCTGATGGTGTGTTTAATCACTATTGATGATTCCACTGCGTTTTGTTTTCTCACAGGCTGGATCGCAGGAGTAGTTCAAACTCTGTTGTATGCTGATTTCTTCTATTATTACATAATGAGGTACCTCTTTCAGTCTGCCATAACATGATACAATTGATTTTCCTCTGCTGACTATGTTCTACAATCAAATTTGCAGCTGGAAAAACAATGTGAAGCTTGAGCTGCCAGCTTGAGCTTGTTGTTTCCTTTCAGGATAGACTAGGGTAATACTCTTAATGTGCCGGACAACATGATATAAAATGAACATAGTTATCCCCTTGAATTCATGCTTTGTGCTCTGGTCCCCTGGTTTACACTTTTGTATCTTACCATTATTATTTGGAGGAAAACTAGGGTCCCTGTAATAGAAAATGTTGTATGATCAGCACGAGCTCAGGAATTGCGATGGTTTTGGTGGAACTCATGGCACTTTTGCTCTAACTCTTTTAGAAAATTGGTTCCTATATATATCATGTAATGTATGTAAAATATTTGTTTGTCTTGAACAATTCTACTTAATTTTACTTTCCGCTCGTTTTAAAGAGCTTAGAGAGCTAGTTTTGCTTGATCCCTTTTGATGTTGCTGGTCATCCCAACTCCTATTAGATATGGAAAGCCATACTTGACGTTTCTACATGCTATCAGTCATCTTTACATAAAGCTGGCCCATTAGTCAACAGCCACACGGTCACAAAGCACTTTCTTCTCCTATTGCTTGAGAGGTTCACACGGTTTCATGTTCTATTTCATTATCCATTGTCGTTATTTTTACCTTTCCCTTATTGTACTACATCGCTATTAGTAAATCAGGAGTATTTGGCCATATAAAGGCTTGTTTGGTTGTAGACTATTGATTTTCAGTGTGGAATAAGTCATTTAAGTTAATAGCTTATTTTTTATTTATAAAAAATTTTATTAGGGTGGGAATCAAACCTAGTCTATTTTTTTATTTACTTCATCTATGACTCGAAATAAAAACATATCTCCTACATTTGATTTTCACTCTAACAAAAAATTTCATAAATAAAAATTATGCTATTAATCTAAGATGACTTATTTCATACGAAAATCAATCCACTCGGGAATGATTCCTAATCTTATCAACCGAACAAGGCCTAAGGTGGTCCTTGAGGATTCACATAGGATTCAACGTGCCTCAAGACAGATTTGTACAAAGGGTTATGCTCACATTTTCTAGCTCGTGTGAAATCTTTATGGGAGGGCATCCTCGCCAACTCTAGTAAAATTTAAGGCTGGATGCCTGTTTATTTCTATGTTTATGGGAGAAGCACATATTAGAAAATTTGATTATTCTCAACACGAAGTCGATTTTCACTTTTTGATTCTTGTATTTTAAATATACAAAGCTGCTTAATAAAAAAATCTAATTCTCGTAGAAATAATCAAAGCGTTAGGTTGAATCTCGTATGAAATGTGAATTCAAATAGATTTATTACTCTAAACTATTTTGCGCACAATCAATATATCAAGACCAATGTGAATTCATTTATTATTCTACTCTAAAAAGGATCCATCATTAAGGATTGTGATGCTGCAAGCACTTCTATTTAAATAGATTTATTACTCTGCAGAGTTTGTACGTTGTACCCATGGACTGTGAGTGACCGTTTATGGTGTAGCTAGCATTATGCACTCACATCGGTATCACATATCGCTTTTTCATTAGTTGTCTGCTATTCTTGCTTTCCCTGAAAAGCATTAATTCTCCGTTTACCTAGATCTAATCTACGTCAGAGGCTTAGTCTTCCTTACATTGAGTGAATGTCCCGGTGATGCAATCCATTGTATCGATAAACCTTGGGCCCAACATAGTGATGGAGGTTCCTCTGGATACATCTGCTAAGTGAATTATCCATATGTGCAGACTACTCCTAGAAGGCAAAGTAGCTAACAATAAACTACTTGGGCATAACCTTCCCATACCGGCATCCATGGTCGCACGATATTTAAGTAAAGATTCAAATGTACTGATCTTTATGTGATGTGACGGGTCTCCCAAATCAATCTCCACCTATCTCCATCTAACTATCAACATTATCATCGTCATGAACTAACTATCATGACAACCCGTCGTCACCGACTCATAGCTCTAATGATCTATCAATCAAGACTCTCCTAGATAATATCATCTAGACTAGTAATTACTAGAAGAGTATTAATATTAATATTAGTCATACACCAGCAACAAAACATGTTTCGACAATGGAATAAATCACATCATGATCCTATAGATTAGCCCATGATAATACCCATCCTAGGGTTACAAAGGAATACTAAGTAGCTCAACAAGGTACACATGAATAATAATAGGAACTATCTACATTTTCCCAACGAGCATTTTTAGTGATATAAATTATGCACAAATTAATCCTATATTTTAGGCACTTAAGTTCATTTACAAACAAAGGATCAAAATGATCAACGGGTTGTGCTTGCCTCGCACCTTTTAGTTAATTGATCAGATGTAGTCTTCTCTTGTCGATCTCCATGTGGTGAGGTCCTCCATCGATTCACTCACATGCACGCAATTTGAACATCGAAAAACACAAAAGAATCCAAACAAAACAATCCAATGAACCACTGCAATGAAAAATCAAATATTCGGAATAAACACCAATAAGAAGGAGATGCATATTTTAAGATAATACACGAGGAATGAGCTACCGAATCGAAAGTTCACAATGAAATCAAACAGAGCTCCCAGCAGAAGAACAATGCACCTAAGAGGGGCCAAGTCAACTATAGTTCACTGGGTGAGATTTCGGAAGGTGAAGACGTGCTCGCAGGTATGTTTTTCATACATGACCATTCTACGTTGGTACTTTTCTATTCTAATGCTACGCATAATTTTATAAGTATGGCATGTGTGAAAAAGTGTCAGATAACAACAACCTCTATGAAATTACTTTATATCATTACATCTCGAGTGGAAAACATATTCGCCACTCAAAAAATTCAGCAAGCGCCTCTTAAAGGAAAATTCTATCCTCAAATTTTTTTTTAGTGACGAAGGGCCAGGGAATAGATATGATTATGAGCATGAAATGGATGAAGTATCATAGGGCTGTGCTGCACATCGCTCCTCGTAAAATTTATTTTGATTCTCCACTCCATGACACAATATTGTTGAAATTATCATATCCCCAAGCTGCTATATCTACTACTAGAAAAACAATTTTTACCAGCGATTCTAAACAGACAGTTTCAATTTTCGCTGTAATTAATGAGTCTGTAGAAATCAAATATTTGTACACGCGTTTTACGTGGACCACTGCACTGATACTATTAGTGCAGGCGCACAAAGCCCCATCCAAAATTTTTTAAAAAACAAATTGTGTGATGCCTAGATTGGCCCCCTCAGGCCAGACCTTGCCCGCCATGCACACTCAAAAATTCCGACTAACAAATACATCTTGCAATATAGATGACAAAAAAAGATCAAAACTGCCAGGATTCAAAATACATCTCGCAATATAGATGACAAAAAAGGATCAAAACTGACAGGATTCAAAATACATCTCGCAATATAGATGACAAAAAAGGATCAAAACTGACAGGATTCAAAATACATCTCGCAATATAGATGATTTACAATCTACAGCAAACACATGACAGAATCAAAATGGTTCATAAGCTACAACAAGCACATCACAGAA
>BCLG01000788.1:6735-19464 GCA_001602295.1 Zoysia matrella
GCTGCTGACGCGGACGCGGGCGGAGGAGGAGGCGCTGCGACGCCGCGCCGCCGCGCTCCAGGAGAAGCTCACGCGGCTCCGCAAAGCGGCGGCCGCGCATGCGGACAGCGAAAAGGTGCGTTGCACTTCGACGCTCGCGTACTTCCATGTGTTTGTGCTGCGGAGCGGAGTCAGTGCGGGCGGGAGTGCGGCCGAGTGCCGGACCGGAGATTGCCGGCGCCTGACTTCTCCGCGCGCCTAGGGTTTCACGCACTGCTGTTTCGGCTTCGCGTGTCGTGTCGGCGGGCGGTGGCCGAGCTGGCGTGGCGGCGACGGATCGCCGTGGAGATCTGCTCGCGTGGGACATCGGATTTGGGGTGATGCGCAAGTCCCGGTTTTCAAAACGCCAACTTTCCGCCGTGGAAAGGGAACTTTATAGTCGTGGAACTCGTTCTCGACTTCCCATTTTTGCGTATCTGCTAGCGCTGATCGACCGTCGCAATGTGCGTGGTTTCGCTTGTGTTGATGTGGCTGTGGTCCTGTGTGTGCTCGCGCAGGTTGAGGAGGATTTGGATCGAGCGGCATGCCTCGTAAGCGACGGCGACGTTGCGTCACTGCTCCCGAGCAAGGCACATGGTAATTCGGGCTGTTTTCGAGCTTGATCTTGTTCTTGGGTTTCGGCACTCTGATTTTCGGGGATGAAGTGTCTATTCTGTTTATAATGTTCTGTACTTCTGTTGGGTTTGCAGGCGCTTTTCTTAAGATGTTCTTGGGCCCAGTCAATCTGCGGGCAACAAGGAAGGAGGTGCAGCTCAAGGTGAAGGAGGAGTACAATAGCTACAGGGTATGTGTGAATGTGTACTGTTAATGGCGTTTTAGGTACCAATTTGTATTTTCATTTCAAATGATGACTTTACCTAAAGCGTATCTAAGAAATGTGGCGTCTACTAAATAACATATGCATGTCCGCAATATACGAGTTTATTTTTACCATGAAACTCAGACGATATGTAAGTAGCTAAATTCCGAAGGCATCTAAAGGTGGTTCTACTACTGGTCTGTGCAGCTCAACTGACATAACACATACTATAACTGTTCCATTTGGATCTGATACCATTCATTCAACTTGGTTGTCTAACTTTTGGAAGTTCTGGTCAGTTAATTAATTTCAAGTTGTCCACATGTATAGGTTCTTTAATCTACTCTTCTTTGACTATGGAATTGTAGCATTGTAACTTGATTTATCTAAATTTACAGAAATGACTAATGTAACAACCCTCATGACCCTCTCTGTCTTCCTAGTGCGATTAAACCTGGTGAGTTCAGCAATGCAACTTGCTGCAGGGCTGTTGTATCTTCCTATGTTTCAATTTATCCTGTTAACATTCCTGTCAATCAAGAGAGAAAACTTCACCTTATATATATATATATTTTTTTTTTTAAAAAAAAAAATGGCTGTCTTGATGGTGATTCTGAAATTAACATCCTTCCTCTGCAGGAGAAATATACCTGATATATTTTAATCAATAGTATTTTGGTGGTTCTATGTTAGATCGTCTTTGAACAGCAATAGATATGTTGAGCGTGTCCAGAGTAGGTAGGAACCTTTTTTTCTTTGTAGTCACATATCTATTTCTTTATTTTCAGGATAGAACAGCGTTGCTGTTTCTTGGTTTTCCTGTGCTTCTGTTGTGTCTTCGATCATGGCTGTGGAATGGATGCTTTCCAGCATTGCCAGTTCAGCTATACCAGGTACCTTTTGATGCTTGTTAAAAACAATTTAGTTGAACTTATCCTGTACTATATAACTTTAGAATTTTTGCCTTGCAGGCTTGGTTGCTTTTCCTGTATACAACTTTAGCTTTGCGTGAGAACATATTGCGAGTTAATGGAAGTGATATCCGCCCTTGGTAAGAAACTCTCAGGAATTTAATCATGTTTGAGAAAGCTGTGTGTTCATTAGAGCAAAAAGATAAAGATCGGATAGATTTTTTGCATCTCACCAAAATCCCCCCTCATTTAGGGAACATTTATGACATGAAGTGTGAAATTATACACAGAATGGATGAATACTATTCCCCTTATGACATGCAATCTGTCTCTTTTGTATATTATAGTCTATTATTGTAATTCGTCCTTAATTAATTTTATAAACTACTAATTTCTTGGTGAAACTTAGAGCTGTTGATTTTTCTTTTTCAGGTGGATACTCCATCACTATTGTGCTATGATGATGGCTCTTATAAGTCTCACATGGGAGATAAAGGGACAACCTGATTGTTCCCGTAAGCAGGTGAGTATTTTAATTTTTTCCGTGGTGTTCTATACTTCTGTTATTCTGTAAATAAGTGCATGCATGTGACTTATATCTTCTTTTCACAGAGAGGTGTGGAACTTTTTCTGTGTTGGGCCATAATGCAGGGATTCGTAATGATGTTGCAGAATAGATATCAGCGTCAAAGATTGTATACTAGGATTGCTTTGGGAAAGGTAACTTATTCTCCAGAAATGAAACAAAAATAACTGTTTCTTTATATCTGTGTAGTTCTGTACTATTGTGACTTCACTCCAATTGTCCAAATTGGTATTTCTTATATAGAAAATCATGATATTGATGAAATGTACACTATTATAAGACTACATTTTCATCATCTAATGAGTTATGTGGCATTTGTCTATGCAATAATGCTAAAAGACTTACCTCGAAGTAATCTTTTGATACCGGAACTGTCCTTTACCGTCAGGCTAAAAGAATGGATGTTGTGTGGGGAGAGACTGCTGGTGTTGAAGGTCAATTGCTGCTTTTATGTCCTCTCCTTTTTCTCTTGCAGGTATAATCTATCCTCACCATTGTATGGTATTGAACATGTTTGCCTGCAAATAGATAGTGAAACCTATCAAGGATTATCAAGTGCAGATTTGTGTCCTCTATGTTACTCATGATGTTATCCATTTATTAAAATATAAAAAAATGATGACTTTCTAAGGATTTCTCGCTCTTGGTTAGATAAAATTAGTCTTCCCTGTGAATGTAAGTGTGCGCGAGTAATAATCTGATTAGTCTCCCTCCCCCCTTTATACAGGGTTTTGAGGGTTATGTCGGGTTTTTGCTTCTCCGGACGGCTACTACAGGCGTCAGCCCAGAGTGGCAGGTCAGAAATTTTCCACTGGTGATGTAGCTTAGATTCTGTGAAATTTTATCCATGTCATAACTTTGTGTTATGTTGCAGGTTGTGGTCTGCGGGATCTTGCTAATTGCAATGGCGATTGGTAACTTTGCAATCACAGTGGACACCTTGATGGCTAAGTCCAGGTTCAAAGCAAAGATGAAGAAATCAAAGAGCAAACGTGATCTCGACTCATGCACCTCACCAAAAGGTTCACCGACAGATTCAACAGCCAGAGCATGACAAGAATAAGAGGAAAAGTTCCCATCCTACGAACAAACATGTGTTTATTACCTTTGTAAATCATTAGTGTTTCTTTTTTTTGGCCGCTGGCTACTCATCCTGTCCATTGTGAATGCTCCCACTCGTGTAATCATCAAACGAGTAGGTCTCAGATGGTCTCAGATTTAGGGTAATCAAGAATAAACTGTTGGTATTTATTCATACTTTTATTCAAACGTCAAGTGGGACAGATAAGTTTAGGACTGTAAAATTTAGCAAAATTTTCGTGGCACAGTTTTTGTGACTTACATTGTCGGAATAAAATATGTGAATTTGTACAATCCTTCGTTTTATGGTGCTGCTTCATCGTCGTAATTCCTTTTTAGAGTTCATTTACTCCTCTGTCCCAAAAATAACTGTCGCCAGGGCCGAGGGGGTGTGCGGCGGTAAAGTAGACAAAAAAAGAATAGGGCAGGGGATTATTCGGAGTTTGGGGGCTTACATTTGAGGGGAGTAAATCGGATTTTATACTTTAAAAAATTGAATAGATGCAATTTATTAAAGTAAACTAAAGTATAACATCTACTATACCAAATAAATGAAGTATCAAAATATGTTTCATGCTAGATATATTAAACTAAGCTAATGTATTGATATAGATGTTGATACTTTTTTCCATGAAGTTGGTCAAATTTAGATAACTTTGACAGAGGACAAAACTAAAGTAGGAACAGAGGCAGTGGCAACCTATACAATTTTGCATAACTATTGAGTCTTGACTATTACTTCCCATGGTCTTTTTATTAATATATACGCACGTATATGCACTAGGGGATTAAATTTCCTTCATGGTTACATGCTAATTCTTCATCATCAAAAGAAAAGAATTATTCTAGACTGTGATTTACTTGTCCATGCGTCTGTGCAATTCAGGGAGCACAAAGCCGAAGGAGGTCGACGTGATGCTCGCCTGGACAAGGCTCGTGAGTTCATCCAGTTGCTTGCCATCCTTGCAGCGACTATCACTTATCAAGCAGGAGTAGATCCACCGGGTGGCGTCGGGGCAGACACCGGGGATGACCACACCGTAACCGTAGGAGACCCCATTCTCCTGACGACGCACCCTGGACGCTACAGGGTCTTCTTCTACTTCAACTCGGCCTCCTTTGTGGCGTCCCTGGTCATCATGGTGATGTTGCAGAGCGAACGCCTGCTCAAGGGCCGCGCGCTGGAGGCGGCCATGATCCTGGACCTGTTCAGCCTCATCGGGGCATACGCTGCCGGGAGCTCCAGGGACACAAGCACTTCCGTCTACACGCTTGCCTTGGCCGGTGGCGTCCTTGTCTATGTGGTCATTCACATCGCCTTCTTCACGCTAGAGCCGAAGCGTGAGGAGCTGCTGGAGGAGAAGCATGACGAGCATCTGGAGAAGAAGCGTGAGGTGCTGCTGCTCCTCGCGATATTGGCTGCGACACTGACCTACCAAGCCGGCCTGACCCCGCCGGGTGGCTTGTGGGAGAGCGACTGGTCCAGCCACCACGCGGGCTTCCCGGTTCTCCAGGACAAGTACCCTCGCCGGTACATCGCCTTCTTCTATTGCAATGCGGCGAGCTTCATGGCGTTCGTGGCTCTCATCGTCCTCCTCCTGAACCCAAACCTGTATCGGCCGGGCATAAAGTGCTACGCACTCTTTGTCCGCGTGGTAGCAGGCTTGTTCGGCCTCATCGGCGCCTACGCTGCTGGAAGCTCCCTGCACCTGGGAATCTCCATTGTTGACTTAGCATTGGTTATTGCAGTTTTTGCAGTTGTAGTCTATGTGGTAATCATCCGCCATGGCCAGGAAAACAAAGCAGGCCAGAGCCAAAACATAGCAGCTGGGAGCCAAAACCAAGCTGGTGATCAGCGACCTCCGCGTCTTGATGATCATAAGGCTTCAAAGAAGGAAGAAGAGAATAAGATGATGGCCTACCTGATGCTTGTTGGAATACTGGCGGCGAGCGTGACCTACCTGACGGGCCTAAAACCACCCGGTGGCATGAGGGAGGACGGTGAAGGACACTCCGCAGGCAACCCGGTCCTCTACAACACCGACAAGCATCGGTACAACGCTTTCTTCTACAGCAACTCCACCTCCTTCATGGCTTCCAACATCGTCATCGCCTTGCTGCTTTCCCGGATGATGTGGTTCGATGGCGAGAAGAAGCCTCTCTGGCCGATGCGGACGGCCATGCTGCTGGACATGCTTGCGCTCCTCGGAGCCTACGCGGCGGGCAGTGCTCGGGACTGGTGCTCATCCAAGGATGTCATCCATCTGCTCTTCCCTATCCTCGGCTTTGTCGCGCTTCTCTTCTTCTGGAAGAAAGAGGGTGAAGATGATGGAAACAGATCCGCTGCGGCACGGCAGGCTACTGCCGGGTGGGCCCAGGGCCGACGTGGCAGTGGCCGGTGCACACGGCAGTGGGTTCCTGCACGAAGATGATTCTCATTTAGATGTGGTTGGAGTTAACCACATCTATATTTATATTTATTTGATTAGATTTGACAGTTAAAAATAAAGAGATATCTAATTAAATATACAAAATGGTGAGGTTCGGTATAAAAAACAATAGATTTAATACTAATTTTTAAAAATCAATAGCTGAGATTAATTAAAAAGATGGAGATATCTTCGGTACCTCTTCAAGTACAGAAACATCTCTCATTTAAGAATTAAGAGTGTTCTAGTTTTGAATAACGTTTCATATGGTGATCTTAATTTGTGTTAAGGAATACTCACCGTTATTTTGGTGCATAAATAAAAGTTGTGACACGCTCTTTTGTTTGCTTTAAGGTTGGTTTTTCAGTTCGAGTTCCCATATGTATATTCTGTTTTTATGTAAACTAACATTGTCGCTCACATAAGTAAACTTCACTAAATGTATCTCTTATGTTAGCAAATATTTATATAGTTGATTATGCCTCATCTTCCTCCTTTTTACTCCCACTTCCCTCTCAGCACTTAATTATTTCAATCTACCTTTTTCGAAGTTGTATGTTGTCGTTATTGACTTGTGTCTTGTCTCTGAAGAGTATATGCTCATGTCGGATTTAATTTGCCTCAAGAAAAAGGGCTGACTATGGCTATATGTTATTGAGGGGATCACATTGCAATTTGTATCAAGAAAAGGGGTGTGTCTGTCAGCTTGTGCAGGTTGCTAACACAGTGCTTTACCCCTTTCAAAATTGAGTAAATCCCTTATTTCCCTCGGTCCTAATAATTTATCCTTTATTTGTCTCCAACAAAGTCTCAATCCTGTGTATACCCATATTTTAAAACTCAATCCCTTTTACACCCTTTTCCGTTAGCCACATCAACTTCGTTAGATTTAACGGTGTCATATTTGTTCAAATGATCAGAATACCTGATGAGGACATCACTTCTTTAGATACATATAAGACTTCTCAAATTAGTATTGATGAAACTCACGAACAACAGTTGAGATTAGATGTGAGCTCGTTGTTAAACACATGTCTTCTTTTCTTTGAAAATAAATTACTACCTAATAACTTTGTTATGATTAGAAATATTAGAGAGACTCAAGGAAAATATTAAGAAGGACTTGAATATGCTCAAGATGAAAACCGCACGTTTGACTCCGAAGAAGATCCAAACAACTCGGGTTCGAGCATGACTCGAAATCTAGAAGTAGCCTGCACTAAAATGGATGCCCCGGTCTCATACGAGCTCTGTTTTGGTCTCATCTTCAAATTCGACCGAAATCAACGAGAATCATTAAAATAAGATGACGTTCAGAAACTGCTTCGGGTGGTGCGACACTATTTTTTGGCCTTTAGGCCGTATATTTTTTCTAGATCCATTAGTATTAGAGTTTGCCTCTAAGGTCGTCTTAAACTCTATATAATCAGTAGCCGCCATCGTTAGAGATAGGTTTTGATTAGTTTTTTTTTGTTATAAAACTGTTTTGTTGTTGGACTGTTCATTGGTTTTTCAACTTCGTGATTTAATTCAGATTTCACAGTTGAGTTGCGTTCTTCTTTGTTCTCGATTATGTTCTTCGATTCGCAGGCTGAGATTAGCCTTCTTGGCGATGTCAATTGTGTGTGCACAGTTGATAACCAGAGAATATGTGATGCTCCGATTGCGAGGTTCGAATCGTGTTGATTTGAGGCTGGATCGATTATGTGTCGCATCTCCATCAAATCGAGAGTTATCACGACCTGATAAAAGATCGAGAATCACGTACACATTAAGTGGTAATCAGAGTTTCAGGTATACCGTTAGGTTCACATCTATCTTTGTTTATTTTGCATTTATCCTATCGTTTACAAAAAAGCCGCTAAAAAATAAATAGATCATAAGGTGTTTCTCTTTCTAAGTCGTGTTTAGCCTTTGCATAATTTTATTTCAGAGTCCGTAGTGTTGAGTTTGTCTTTAGTTTGTATTTTGGTTGCTAAATTTTGTGATCTTTTTGTATCCAGGTGTTTTTCTTTATCGTTCATACACATCGTGTTTAGATCTGTTATCATATCATATCTGTTAATTGTTTCTTTTACATTGAAATTTTATCCCACCCACGCACCTCATATTTCTATCACAACCAGATCCACCTCTCCATATTTATTCGCTGCTTAATCATCCACAAAAATGTTTATAAAATTCACATCTAATTTGAAATTCGAATATGTTTTCAGTCTTAAAAAAATCTGATTTAGAGATCCATCATTAAAATAGTCATAACTTTTGTTTCTATACTCCAAATTAGACAGACACATAAGTACTTTTTGAATATCTACAAAAAATTTCTTAGCCTCTGACAATTCTAGATTCAACACACTCTAAAATTTCAGCACAGATTTAACAGAAATTTAAGATTTTCTGCAGACCACATCTTTCATCATATTGATCTGAAATTTGATCGTGTATCATCTTTTGGGCTTCTAGCTTAGAGAAAAATATTAGAAAATAAAATAAAAATAAAAAATTTGAAGACCTAGAAGCCGAGAATTAACCTTTGCTGATTTTTTAAGTGCTGAATAGTTTTTTGATTTCTGTAGCCTTATCGTTTGTGTTTTTGCTACCCTTTGATATATTGATTCATATTTTTTTTTAACATCTGGATTTTTTTTATAAGATTGGGCTAGCAACTAAAACATAATACTTAAAAAACTTATTCAATATTACTATCTGTTATAGAATTGTGTTTTACTAATTATTATTTCAACCCTAGAAGCTCTACATATCTACATCGGATCAGCACTGTATTTTACCCTGCAATTGTGAAATTTCGACTCTCTGTTTTCTCCTGCCACTAGTTGCACCATCTTTTGCTTTGTTTTGATAAGAATCTTTCAAGAGCTCGGTAAAACGTTTCTTTTTGCGGAGTTTTCACCACCCATCTCACTGTAGTTGCAAAAATACTATTTTGTACTGTCCATTTGCTATTTTCCTAACCATGATAGGAAAAAAAGAGGTGAATACAATGTGAGTAGTGCTTTGCAAAGAGTCTTTGATAATATCGATGCAAACTTTACTAAAAACATTGAGATTTTGAAGAATATGACGTCCACCACAAAGAGATGTCGCACGTGATCAAAAGACGCATGAGGTTCAGACCATTGCTATATCATCTCCTTCCACGAGTAATTATATTTTTTCTTCTCTTCTTTTATATGATGGTTTAGATTTTATTAAATATATTACTTGAAAAAAAGGGATGGATAATCTATTTGGACAATGCCGTATAAGTGAAAAGAGAAAGCTTTTAAATGTTGGTCGTGCAATAGTTGATCATTTTTAACTTTGTGGCAATATTTATATATAACAAAAGAATAACCTCGAATATGTAGTGATGCTAAAATTTTAATGAGAGAAATTTTTGTTGATACATCTTCGAAATCTATGTCTAGTTGTGATGGACACTCTTTAGAGGAGGAGCTTTTTACTGTATGTATTAGTGCACTTAACATTTTGAAGGACAGTGAGATCAAACAAAAAGATAAAAGTGATACAAACGTGATAAAAGAAGAGATACGCAATGTTTAAGGATAGGCTAAGATGAGATAGATGATAATACGCTAAAAGGTTTCGTTGAAAATGAGACAAAACTTATTAAATATCGATCTACAAAAGGTGACAATATTTTTGTTGTGCTAAAATTTCTTGTCTATTCTACTTTTGTAAAGCAACCGTTAGTATCACCTTTTATCCATTTATCTTTGTCAATATTTGAATTGCCCACTAGTTCTTATGATAAGAAAATGTTGTGTGTAGTTCTTCCTATGCAACAAGAAGTGAATGAATTTGAAACTACTAATTTTTATCTATTCACTAGTGCTGAAATTAAACATTTCACACCCATTACATGTGCAAATAATGAGCTGAAATTGTTGTATTCTTCAAACACTGTGGGTTATATTGAATATAATTCTTTTTGTGACCTTGCTACAGTAGAGAGGACGCTATTTTCTAAATCTGAATTGCCTTTGTTAACTAGAACCTATTTTTATGTTACAGGCAACTCTGATTATAGAGATGTGTTTATGGTGCATAGAGTTTATATTTGCTCAAATTTGAAATACTTTTACATGGTGAAAATAAATAACAATCTAAATGATAAAAATACAAAATATCATATCATGTCATGTTTATCTAGTTTTTCTATGACAATACACTTTGCGGCTTCTCATAAGAATGATCTTGCTAATTTTTTTGATAAAAATACTCTATGTGATGCTTTAGTGTGCAAAGATGCTATTTTTACATGCTGTGATCTTTTTAGCTATTTGTGCGCTTCGGTTACTATAACCATTTGCAGAAGTATCATGATACATAAGAGAGCAAGCCGAAAACGACTTTTCATCAAGAAGGGAAGAATGATGAAATCATAAAAATCTTTGAGCCACCAAAGGATTGCATTCAAATACCTCTGTGGCCTTCACCTTTTCATGCAGGTTGCAGAGCATGTTGGAGTCGAAATCTCAACAATGAACTTGAGTCGAGAACAATTTTAAAACAAGAATGAGAGGATGATGAGTACATCACTTCTTTAGATACACATAAGACTACTCAAATTAGTATTAACGAAATTCACACACAACAGTTGAGATTAGGAGTATTAACTTTATCGTGATTAGAAACATTGGAGAGAGTCAAATAAAGCATGAAGAAGGATTTAGAGATGCTCAAAATTAGAACCGCAATGTTCGACCTCGTAGGAGATCTAAACAACTCGAGTTTGAGTCTGACTCGGACTACAAGAGCAGCCTGCACTAAAATAGATGCCTCGGTCTCATACAAGCTCTATTTTAGACGTTTTAGATATGGTTGAAAAGCTAACAAGATTATCTTTCCAACACACTGGTCTCATCTTCAAATTCGACCGAAATCAGCGAAAATTGTTAAAATAAGATGACGTTCAGAAACTGCCTCCAATGGTGCGACATTATTTTTTGGCCTTTGTGCCGTGTATTTTTTCTAGGCTATTAGTATTAAAGTTTGCCCCTACGGTCGTCCTATAATCTATATAATCAATAGCCGTCATTATTACAGATAGGTTTTGATTAGTTTTCTCTATTATGAAACAGTTTCATCGTTTGATGGTTTGTTTGTTTTTTAATTTTGTGATTTAATTCAGATTTTGCAATTAAGTTGTGTTTTTCTTTGTTTTTGCTTGTGTTCTTCGATTTACAGGCTGAGATTATCCTTTTTGACGAAGTCAATCGTGTATGCATGTTTGATAACCAGAGAAGAAGTGGTGCTACGATTGTGTGGTTCAAATCGTGTTGATTTGAGACCGAATCAATTGTGTGTCGCATCTCCACCAAATCGAGAGTTATCACGACCAGACGGGAGATCGAGAACAATGTACACATCAATACCATCACCATAATCACCAAACTCAAAGACAAAAATCAGAAAAAAATAACTCTTGATTAAATAATTAATAATAAAGAAAAATAATAATTTTTATTTATTTTGTTTAATTTTAGGGTAAAAAAGATGTTACTTTGAGAGTAAAATTGTTCATAAAGCAAAAAGATAACCTCACGAACAGAAAAAGGACATAAAAGGGATACATATTTAAATTTTAGATATATAAGGGAAGTTGGTTCTAACGGGAACAAATAAGAGATAAGTTTATAGAAGGGGAGAAATAAAGAATTTACTCTTAAAAATTTAATTTATGCTACCACAGGTGACAGGTGGGACGTCCTCCCATGCATGCAGCCGTTCGTTTGAAACTGGCCAGCTTCCAGATCTGTACAGGGTTTTATAGACGTACTCTCTGTTTTTTCAATTACTTTTTATATTATAGTTCATAAATTTTTTCTATTTACTTATTATTCTCGTTTTTTAATACAGTTTTTTTATTCTCAATATATTTATATTTTTATTTCTTTTTTTTATTTTCAATACATTTCAAGTTTTTTACTATCTTTAATTTTATTATCTTGTCTATGCATGCATAGAACGACAAGGAATGGAAGAACTAAGTACATATTGGATGCATACTTTGGGTAACATACCGGTTGCCTTTTCATCTTCGTGGTACGCGCATCATGGTGAGAAATTCATGTCTGGCTGATTCAAACTACGAAGAATATGAAAAAAAAATAATTCTTTTCACCTTGGTAACGTTGAACATTACAGCTGAACCTCTAATGGATGCCTGGATGGGTTCTGCATGATCTATGTTGGGGTGTGCAAAATGGATCCGGCCCATTTAGGTGAATTATGGAGTTATATTTAGGCGAAAACACTAGAATTTGGCTCAATGTCAAATGGAAAATAGCCCATCAAATCACCTGTCCCGGTCTTCTACCTCGTGGCTCCCCCACAGCTTTTCTGGCTCATTGCACGGTCGCATGGACAAACTCGCCTCCCATTCGCATGACATGTCCCTTGTCCAACCAGAGCCTTTCTTGCCCCGTGAAAACAATGGAGATCATCTATCTAATTATCTAAAAAAGGATAAACTTTACCCTAAAAAACATTTAAAAAAATCAACTTGCAGCTAAACCATCCCGATCACATCGTACGGCCAGCAGACGCCAAGCAGTGCCGGCCATGACTTCAACACTGGCCACCTGCGCCGATGGAAAAATATCGGCCTTGGATTTGCCTTCCCGGCCACACGCGCCACCATTCGCAGCCACCCACTTCTCACCGGCACCCAGACATTCTCCGGCCGTATAAATAACCCGCCGGAATTATCCCCGGCGAGCAGAGCACACGAGACACAACCAACACCGGCCCCGGCCAGCCAGCCAGCCATCAACCATCATGGAGGACTGGCTCTTCTACTCGCTCACGACGCTGCTCTGCCTCCTCTGCTCGCTGCTGCTGCGCGCGCGGGCCCGG